>JAUMIR010000004.1:260762500-260960000 GCA_030847615.1 Gambelia wislizenii | reverse complement strand
GGTGCAGCCCTGCAAGGTCTCCTGGGGGATCAATGTGGCCCTTATCTTATCCTTCCACAGTTGCCCACCCTTGCTTTAAAGTCTGCACTACAACCCAGTGCAGATTCACTGACCCAATAACATTGAAACCACTCACCCAAACTGGAAGCAAATCACTGGCTGTCATTTAGTGGGGGCAGTATTTTGTGTATTTTGTGTGTTCTATGAAGATGCATATACCCCCCAAAACAGTAGCAATTAGTAGCCTCAATGTCAGTGAGATGGTAAATCCAGTCCAAACATTAAATGCAAAATCCAAGCTGCTGAACCTGTCTTGAGAGAGTGGGATTCAGCAATTTTGGATAGGTCTTTTAAAGTTCAAACTAAAATCCAGAGTGGATTCACTGCCCCATTAACAGTGGGGTCTATTACCACCACTGCCAAAATAAAAGCAGGCACACTTTTGTCAAGCCTTGGATCCCATGTCAGAGAAAAGGGTGGATATACCTTTTTAAAGAGAGAAGAGATTATCAGACACGTTAAAAGTGGCATTACAGGAACGCCAGGAGATTGCAAAACAGCTCCCTTTTCAGATGATGTCATTCCCCCCTTGTTATGCACCCGTTCTGCTGCCGTTCCACCAGCACTGCTTTTTATTGATGGGATAAGCTGTCAATAGATCCCCCATTCCATTTCTGTCACGGATGTTCCTGCAAGTGAAAAGGTGCCCCATTATGCTGGCGAGATCCCAGCATCAGTGAGAGATCTCTGCCAGAACACTTCAGGATGAGATCGGGACACCCATTTAAGTGACACACTTTTTATGACCTTCTCTGGGTTACTTCTACCTTTTAAAGTGTGTGTTTGTGTTTGCTGTAATTTTTTTCGTGTTCTTTTTATTTTTATTTTTGAATTTCCTGTGCTTGTGTCTTCTCGCGAGAATCTGCAGGATTTTGATCCAAGAAGTGAAGGGAGCTCCGTTAGAGCTCCATTCATCCTGGGCTGCCAGAACAATGGGAAAGGAGGTAAGTGCAGTGGGGAGGGTGATTGTGGCATGACAGGGGTGCAAGTGGAGATTCTGGGACTGGAACACTTTTTTCATTCCTGTCTGAAAATCTCCAGAGAGAGAGTGAGTCTGGAGATCATATACATTGATCAGCTTTCTCACTAGTGCTATGGAGAAGAAGAAAACGTACTAAGAATGGAGAAGGTGAACAAGAAGTCACTTTGCTCAGGCAGCTCTTAGGTCCAGACCATCTGAAAGCCTGTTCCTCCCCATGTGAGCCTGAGTCTTACAACTTTGGGGTGAGTGCTTTTTCTCCATTCCACCACCTTCCCAGGTTCATCTGGTGTGGACACAGGAGAGAGTCTTCTCAGTGGCTGCTCCTGGGCCATGGAATTCCCTCTCAGTAGAGGTTTGGTTTGTGCCCTCACTGCTCTCTTTTCACCAGCAGGCAAAGACCTTCCTTTTTTTAGACAGGCCTTCAGCCTTAACTGGTTGGAGTAGAAGGACATGTAATTAGGTATGTTGGTTTGGGGGTTTTTGTTTGTTTGTTTTTAAATATATGTAAGATGTATTTCATGTGTTTTTAAATTGTCTTTTAAATTAGTATTTTAAAAGTAGTGTTTTAACGGGATTAATTGCTTAATGCATTTTAAAATTTTATGCTACATCCTGTTTTAGCTATTTTTGTTTTAACTTACATTGTAAGCTGCTTTGATTATCCTTTGGGAGAGAGGCAGTATATAAATAAAATAAAATAAAATAAAATAAAACAAGTAGATCATGGATCTACCCCCTTGCTGCCTGCTGTTTTCGTGAGAGACTCCCAGGACCACAGTAAGTAACAGAACCCAACAAAATCCAAGGAGCTATATCATGAGAACTCATACTGTACATCTTTAGAATAGTCCAGAAGAGCCAGTGGCTGACCAAATTAGGAGCTATAGTGAAACAGGAAACCATTATCTCTATTCAGGACCAAGCAAAAACTAAACATCATTATTAATTCCAATTAAATACAAACTGAAGTCTCCTTCTGAGAATCTTTTGTTCTGTGTTTTGTACTGTGCTATGGATCACCTGCAGTCAAAAAGCTCAGACTTCTCATCATTCATTTCAATGGGGCTCACACTGATAAATTTCCTGGTAAAATGTCTGCAGATGAGGTGTGGAAGAGAAGCCAAGCAAAATGCTGGTGCCTGTTAAAATTTGATAAGGGGCTAAGCAGAAATGAAATGATGCAACACAGGAGTGGGGTTTTTTTTAAGTGTTTTGCTATTAAAACTGTTAGAGTCCAGTGAATGAGCACCATTACCCTTAATGGGAGGTGCAGGCAATGTTCTTCAGCCACTCATTTTTAATGCATTGTCCTCTACTGTTGCCCAAAAGGAAACAGAAGAAGAAGGGGGGGGGATGATTTAGAGGACAAACACTTGAGTAGCTTTCATTGTCACTGCTAGTATATTTAATCCAAGAAATTGGGTCAATGTACTTTTTATTTTGTTCCTATTCTTGCTAGCCCAACAGGAACACTGACAAATTGCTAGGCCTGCTGGGTCCCGATCCTGATTTCCTGTTAATTTAGAAGAAACATTCAGTGAGGCACATGAAATGGAGCATGCGGATGGCTCAGCTGACACAGCCACAGGCAGGAAATGGCTGGTGTTGCTGCCTGTTATCCATACAACTAGCCAGACTGTGGGGGCTTTTGTTTTTCGTTCTCTCTTCTCCTCCCCCATCCCCCTGCTATTTCATATTTCACACTGCCGGCCAAGTCAATCAGCTGTTGCAATCAGCGCTGATGCTTCAGGGTTGAAATAAATAAATAAATAAATAAATAAATAGTGAGAAAGAGTCAGAGAAGCAAAGCTGGAACATCTGAAGCTTGGCCTGATGCTGAGAAATATGCACAGAGCAATATAAGTCATGGCTACCAGGAGCAAGATCAATCTCTGACCCCCCCCCTTTTTTTTTTTAGTGGTGTATGTTTTTCTCATGTTATTTTGTGTGAGTACCAGATTGTGGCTGGTAATTTGCAGGGCAGGGGGAATGGGCTATGAAATGGATTAGTTCATGAAAAGGGACCTGCTGCCAAACATAGCATCCTGGTGTTATATATTGGGGGTTTGGGCAGGGGAGGTAATATTTTAGATTACAGAGCTGATGGCTCCTGGAGGGGGCAAAGCATGTCCTCTCTAAGGGGTTCCCAAAGTGGTCTCTTTCCACATTTGCTTACCTATAGATGGTTACATAAACCACAGTGGCTCGGTATGGATGAGAGAAAAGCAATGATGTACCTGTTCCTGGTCAAAGGATAATAGATGTAAAAAAGGAAGTTGCAGGGGAAAAGGAGGAAAAGTGATGCCCAGTTGGCTGCTTCACATTACAATCAAATTAAACCAAATGCCACTTGGCACCCTTAGTACATCAGAGTAATCAGTGAAGATAATAGCTTTTCTGGAGGAAAAAAATCTTCTTTTCTCTCCCAAATGAGTCAGATTCCCCAAAATGGAGGGGAGGGGGGCACTGCAGCTGAGATGATGTCAGAATTAATAGCATTTAAATGAGTGATGGCAAGAGATCAAAGAGGTTGGAGGCTCTATCCAAAGACAGGGTGATTAATGCACTACACTGCTCCTTATGCAAAAGTATCCCCAAGGAAAGATTTTATTGCTACAGGTGTTGTCAGTGATCAATCCCAAGGGGATTTTCAGAGTGGTTTGGATGTTTTTCTTTCCTTTTCCTTTTCTTTTTTCTTATATGCTCTGGTTCTCTCCCATTCTTTTCTAGATATCATTGAATCCCAGAAGGGCCATTTTTCCCTTCTCCCAAACTGGCATTCCAGTTCACAGTCATGCGACATATAACCAGGAGGCTATGTTTCTCAACACATCAGCCACTAATTCTGTTCCTTTCCTCATGTCTGCCATTTTGTTTTTGGCTTATGCTTCAGTTCATACATTAGCCAGACTGAACTTCAAACAGTAAATATGGGCCACCCGTGGGATTACTTTCATCATATTACTGGCAGGCATGGAGCTGGTGTAAATTCCACAGGGTACTTACTATATGAATGAAAAAGAGATTCCACCTAAACATTAGGAAGAACTTCCTGATGGTAGAGCTGTTTGGCAGTGGAATGCGCTGTTCGGCAGTGGTACGCACTGCCTTGGAGTGTGGTGGAGTCTCCTTCTTTGGAGGTTATTTATTTATTTTATTAGCATATTTATACGCCGCTCTTCAACCACAAAGTCTCTAAGAGTGGCTTACAAATTGTTTAGCAATAGCACTTACACATCTACACTGCTTTCATAGCATGCCAGGCACTCTCTAAGTGGTTTACAATGTGTGTTAGCTAATTGTCCCCACAAGCCAGGTACTTTTTAAACAGAGGCTGGATGGCCATCTGTCTGGAGTGCTTTGATTGTGTATTCCTGCAGGGCAGGGGGTTGGACTAGATAGCCCTTGTGGTCTCTTCCAGCTCTATGATTCTATGAATTGCTTGCAAGTAGCTGCCTAAGTTACATCCATGGGCCCTTTCACACTACACAATTATAGCACTATGATTGCATTTTAACTGCCATGGTTCCATGCTATGGAATTGTGGGATTCACAGCTTAGGAAGAAGCATTTAGAATTCTCAGCAAGGGAACTCTAGTGCCTCAACCAGCTATACACCCCAAGATTCCATAGGTTGTTGCCACGGTATATAAGGAGATTTTCACACTGGGAAATTATTCCCCATGGAGATCAGGACAGAAATGGGGCTGTTCCAGTAACAGTGTCCCATTTCACACTACCCCTTCCTTCTTGTAATCTCCCATCGTCTTCCCTCCGTGCTGCTTCCATTTCTCTCCCGGTAAGTTCCGTGATTTTTTACTAATGAAAGTTCTTAGTAAAGTTCTTAGTAAAAAATCACAGAACTTACCAGGAGAGAAATGGAAGCAGCATGGAGGGAAGATGACGGGAGACCGCAAGAAGGAAGGGGGCGTGTGAAATGGGGTGCTGCTACTGGAACAGTCCCGTTTCTGTCCCGTTCTCCCCGTGGAATAATTTCCCAGTGTGAAAATCTCCTAAAATGCAACCATAGTGCTATAATTATGTAGCGTGAAAAGGTTCCAGACAATGCTGTTGTGATAAAAGGAAGAACAAGCCCTTCACAAACACCAGGTCTCTGTGATTTCTTTATTTGTTGCATTGTTGTCCACATTGTGCTCTGTCTTTTCCTCTAGAAAGAGAGTCAAGGTTGACTTGGACTTTACAATAACATGAATACAATTGAAACAAGATAAAATACAGTAGTAAAAAAAAGCAATCACCTTCTTAAAAGTCCTTCCTACAGCTAGTGAGGTCAGTTGCCAGAAGCAACAATGACTAATGAAACAGTCATTGTTTGCTGGTGGGTAGTCAAGAGGGAGAGATACAGCCTAGCCTCTTGAGGTAGGGAGCTCCGTGGTATGGGGGATAGTTACTGAGAAAGCCCTAATACTTGAAGTTGATTTGCTTCTTCTTAGGTGCTCCCTGTTCTCTCTGATCAGAAGTTCATTGTGGGTTGATTCCACTATAATTCCCTCCCTCCCAGCCTTTCCCCATCACGATCTCCAGTTATAATGTCGCCATATTCCTCCATATAGGGGCAACGTCTATGAAGCATTACTAATAGATCTATTTCAATGGTGGGTGAATGCACCAGTAGGAGTTGCCAGGGTGGGACTGTCCCAGGGTCTGAGATGACCCCTTATGATGTTACAAAGGGCGAGTTTGGGTGATGTTACAAGGGCCAGACCCTGGTGATGTTATTAAGTATGATACACTGAGTATCAACTACAGTTGCACAGAGTAAACCATTAGAAAAAATCAGGTCTAACAAATGAGAAAAGTGTGTGTGTGTGTGTGCAAACTCTCTTTTACACTTTTCAAGAACCTACAATTTCTCCCACTTGCCCTGAGGATCAGTGAAGAGGCCAGGCCCAGAGACCTTAGAACCCTAGGACTGGGTCAGACCCATTCTCCTCCCCAGCAGGCTATATTGGTGTTTTTGGTGACCAGGAAGTCACATGATGGTTTGGTTTGCTTTTAGCCCATCTTCATCTCTGGGGCAGAGTTTGAGGAAATCATGGGGTGGAGGGGAATAACCTAGCAAAACCACTGTATTGTGGGGTGTTTTAGGTTTTTAATGTGATCTGGATATGCTTTTTTAGTCCACCTATTTTTGAAAAAAAAATGGGTCAGGAACTTGGGAGGCAGCACAAAGGAGGTTGGGATACACATTTCCACCCCATTCTAGTGACAAAACAATTTTGCCATACAATACCGCTGAAACAGCTTTGCTCCTATTGGCTCTTAGCTGCTTCAAGCTGTGGCCATGCAACTGCATGCACACACTCACAAGCAAACACACACCCTGCCCAGCCACATGGAAGATTCAGTATGGATGCAGCAACTGGATATTACTGAAACTTAAAGAGTAATATTTAAAATGAGATCCCAAAGCTAAAACTTGTGCCATGTGAGGACAGATGTGCACGAATGATTCCACATAAGCCAATGGGAATAGGAACACACATGTAAATCTTTTCTAGTTGTCACCTCATCTCTCTCCTGGCTTTTCTTCACAAACGAAGATTCAGGAAGGACTCATCTCGTGTTTTCTGCAAGCGCGCTGATGACTAAAAAGGCCAATCCGAGATAGACAAGTCCGGTTGCAGAAAGCACAGCAGAAGGTTTCCTTGGGTGATGTTTCCAGGTTGTGATTCTTTCTGCGGTGTCGTTTCTCTTCAAGACTTGTTCAGCGTGAGTTCTCAAATAAGGCTGCCGTGTTGTGGATAGTGAGTCTCCATGCCTCCCGATGTGAGGCCAGGGCGGACCATTGTTGGTGATCAATTTGGCCGAGCCTGAGATGTTGTTTCAGGGAGTCCTTGTATTGCTTTTTTGGAGCGCCCCTCTTATGCTGACCCATGGCGAGTTCACCGTAGAGTACTATTTTGGGGAGGCGATGGTCCTCCATCCTAGAAACATGCCCTGCCCAGCGCAGTTGTGTTCTCAATATCATGGCCTCAATACTGGTGATCCCTGCTTGCTCAAGGACAGCAACATTCATCACATAGTCAGTCCAGTGTATATTTAGGATTGTGCATTTACAGCGCTGATGAAAGCGTTTGAGGAGTCGTAGGTGGTGGCAATAGGTGACCCTTGTTTCAGATCCATAAAGGAAAATAGACAGTACAATGGCTCTATACACACTAATTTTTGTGTTTCGCCCAAACCTCTCCATTGGTGCCCCCTTGTCGTGGGAGAGAGGCTTGCATACCCTAATAATGTTTTGAGCTATGCTGGCGGTGGCATAATAGCCACCGGTAGGGTCTCCCTTGCCAGACAGGTAAAAACCGAAGGGTCTGACAAAGAGCGTCAAAGGGCAGGATGTCACTTCATACTTATTATTTATTTATGGATTTTTTTTATTTTATTCATATGCTGCCTTTCTCACAGAGTAGGACCCCAGGTGGCTCACAAAAATATCAGTTAAAATATGTGTACAATTTACAACAATTAAATATCGCAATTTTAAAAATATTTAAGACATATAAAAGTTAAAAATGGATAAAAACACACACCAATAAAACCCCTCTGTGAGCACAGCTACATATTAAAATCCTACTTAAATAAAAAACGTCTTTGCCTGGCAGCAAAAGGAAAGCAGGGAGGGAGCCAGCCTGGCCTCCCATGGAAAGGAGTTCCAGAGGGTGGGAGCAGCCACTGAAAAGGTGCTCTCTTGGGCCCTCACCATGCAAGCCTGTGATGGTGGTGGGACCAAGAGAAAGCCCTTCCCCTGAAGATCTTAGAACTCTTGCAGGTTCATAGGGGGAGATACAGCCTTTCAGATAGTCTGGATCCAAGCTGTATAGGGCTTTACAGGTTATGGCCAGCACTTTAAATTGTGCCCAGAAATGAACCAGTAGCCAATGAAGCTGTTTTAGCTCCCTATGACTGGCCATGGTCAGCATTCTGGCCACAGCATTCTGGATCCGCTGAAGTTTCCAAACAGTTTCCAAGGCAGCTCCATGTAGAGTGCATTGCAATAGTCCAAACGGGATGCAATCAAGGCATGTTTCACTGTAGCCAGATCTCACATCTCAAGGAACAGGTGCAGCTAGCACTCTAGTTTTAACTGTGCCACTATTGAGACCTGAGCATCCAGGCTCAGAGTTGAGTCCAAGAGAATACCCAAGCTGTGAGCCTGAGATTTCAGGGGGAGTGTGGCCCCATCCAGTACAGGCAGAGTCCCTGTTCCCTGAACTGCCTTTCAACTAACCGGGAGTACCTCTGTCTTATCTGGATTAAGTTTCAATTTGTTTGCCTTCATCCAGTCCATTACTGACAACAGACATTGGCTCAGTACTGAGATAGCTTCCTTGGAATCATATGGGAAGGAGAGATACAGTTGGGCATGAGGGACAAGACAGAACCCTGAGGGCCAGGGCATTGAGCAGCAGTTCCCCAGCACCACCTTCTGAGTTCTCCCCTCCAAGCAGGACTAGAATCACTGTATAACAGTACCCACTGGTCCCATTCTAGAGAGGTGCCCCAGAAGGATACCATGGTCAATGGTATCAAAAGCCACTGACAGGTCCATCAGAACAAACACACATTCCCTGTGTCTAGTTTCCTGCGTAGGTCATCCACCAAGGCAGCCAAAGCTGTCTCTGTCCCATAACCAGGCCTGAAGCCAGATTGAAATGGATCTAGACAATCCATTTCATTCAGAAATCCCTGGAGCTGGGAGGCTCCAGAACCTTGCCCAAAATGATATGTTAGAGACTGGCTGATAATTATTCAGAATAATGGGATCCAGGGAGGCCTTTTTTTAGTAACAGCCTTATCACAGCCTCTTTGAGGCAGGATGGAAACTTCCCTTGCAGCAGTGAAGAGTTCACCACTCCCCTTACCCACACCAACAGAATTCCTATTCTGTCCTGGCCACTCACATTCAAAACCATATATTCGAACCCAGAAGACTGTGGGACACGTCACCTGCTGAGGGAGATGAAGGCATCCCAAGGACTCACCTGCTGCTGTATGAAGAACCCAGATGGACAAAGCTGGGAGAGTTAAACCCCACCCTCCAGCTTTATCTAGCCAGGTCTCTGTAATACAGGCCAGGCTAGCATGGTCATTCAGGATCAAATCCATACTACCATGATTATAAGAACAGGCCCAATTCAAGGTATGTCCAGCTTAGGAAAGTTAATTTTTTAAACTAGAACTTTCAGACCCTTCCCCATCAGTGAACCATTGGTCACATTGGTTGGGGGATATTTAGAGTGTTAGCTGAAAAAAGTAACTTTTCTAAACTCTGTGTATTAAGGTCATATCCAGATGGATTTGATGGAGTGGAGCACATACCTGTCTCTCTAATGTAGGTATACAAAGTGTTTCCTTATCACACTACTCAGTCTTCAGCAGAGGATCCTTCACATCCCCTGATACCTGATCCTTTGAACCCAAAGTACCAGGGACCTTGCCAAGCATGTGTTCTGTCACTGAATTATGGTCCTATCCTGAAGTTAAACATTTCTTGAAGTTAAAAAAAGAAAAAGATCTCTATGTATACAGGAAATTAATAGACCAGGGAGGGGGTTTTAAGCTAATTACCCTTCTGATATGCTATTGCTCAAGCCCAGTTAATGGTTGATGTGCCTCCATCTGTGTTGTGAATGCTTAAGTTCTGGGTAAATGGTACTATGAGATTTTTCTTCATGTTTGAAACAGATCTAGCAGGGCTGAACCCATAGCAAATGCAGGTACCTTAGGAAAGTTGCTTTTGTGGACTGCATCTCCCAAAAGCCCCCATGCTGGCTGGGGGTGCAGGGTTTCTGGGAATTGTTGTCCAAAAAAGAAACTTTATCAGGCTCTGCAAATGCAGATTGTGAAGCCTTTATGGTTGATTCTTCTTGCAATGAGTGCTGGAGGTGTCCTTGAAGAAAAAGAAAGTACTTTCCCTAAGCCCTTTCCCATGCTTACCCAGTTGTGTGCTACAGTGCTCAAACTAAACCACTGAAGTCTTGCCATCTACACAAATCTAAGTGAATCCTTGGAAGTCACTTAATCTATGCCTCTGCTTGGAACAAAACCAAAATGTCTTTATTTATTTTTTATTTTATTTAGTTATTTAGTTATTTATACCACGCTCTTCAGCCACAAGGCTATCAGAGCAGCTTACAAATTGTTTTTAAGCAATAGCTATTTACACATCTACACTGCATTAAACAGTTTCCAATGTGTGTTAGCTAATTGTCTTCTTGCTTCTTTCACTAGTAAAGCATTATAATCAGGGTCATAGTGGCAGCAATCAAATGAGAGTGATTATGAGCTGAGGGTAGAATGCTTGGAAAAGTCAAATACGATTGGATAGGATTGGGACATATTAACAGATAAAGACCAACACATAGAATTCCTGACCTATTTATGCCAATTTGATTAAGAAGGTGAGAAGTAACTAGCACAGTAGGAAGAAAATAGCTAACAACTGATTGTCAAGGGGCTAGCGTTGATGGCAGCCTGGCTCTCAAGTGGTACACGTTCAGTGGAACATGGCTCTATTTTTAAAACACTTTCCTCCCTCCCATTCTAGCCATTTCAAGAGTAATAGCTTTGCCACATTGCTTGAGGAAAGCACCCTGGATAAAGCATTGACAACTGGTAGCAAACCAAGGTGCTAAGAGAGTGGTGCTTTTAGCTCACTGCCTTCTGATAGAAGTCACAAGAATCAGCAAGGCCTTCAGCACTTCGGCCAGCTGAGGAGACAACATGCTGGGTGACTCACCAGCCTAGGGCTGCACAGTTGGTGGGAAAACTAAACTGGGATTCACCCCATGAATGTTTTTTTTTTTTCTTGCAGCCCAATATAGAAGTCACTTTAGGTAGTATAAGGCAACTAATGCTCACAAGATGAAGAATTGACCAATAGGGTAAAAAAATATTTTCTGGTCTGCCAGAAACTCAGGGGTTCTTAAGTCTTGCTGCAACTGCATCTGTATCTTTGAGAATACCTAAAGAACAATTGAAATAGTGGGAAGTTTCTGTACTGTCGTGTCTGGAGATAAATTTATATGTAGCAGAAAACCAACTCCTTTGAAATGTGGTGCTGAAGGAGAATTCAGGTAGGGCGAGAAAAATGCAGCCTTTCCTGAGCCCCCGTTCCCTTGCCAACTGGAAACCATTTCATTTCTCCATATTCTGTCCTGATGGTAGCCTCTTGTTCTGAGTACAGGTTATGCATCAGGACAATCAAATGTTGTGGCACTCTTATTTCTTTAAGAGCAATCCAAAGTTTTTTATAATCTATGCAATCTATTTGTTGTAATCTGTAAAGCACAGACTGATTTTCTTCTAAAATTATTTGCTGCACTCTATTACCCAACATATGTTTGCCATATGAACCCTATTGTCTCTTCCTTCCCTGAACCCTTTCCTTTCCTTGAATATCTGGAATTTCTCACTCCATATATGGTAAATGTCTTTGTTGTAGAATTTTGAGCATCACTTTCTTTGCACAGAAAATTAATGCAATGGCCCTGTGGTTACTGCAATCTCTTGTATCCCCTTTCTTAGGGATTGGAATCCCCTTTCTTGGGGACTGGATTGAGCATTTACAACCTGTTGGCCATTGTTTTATTTTCCACATCTGTTGACAGATTTTAGTTAGAAATAGAATAGATTCTGTCTCTGTAGCCTGAAGCAGCTATATTGGCATGCCATCAGTTCCTGGTGATTTATTTTCTTCCAAGTGCCCTGAGTACAGCTTCCATTTCATTTTCTAAAATTAGAGGTTCATCGTCAAATGTTTCTTTCTTGAATTAATCTGCCATCCTTTCATCTCTTTTACATAGTTCTTCAATGTATTGTTTCCATTGACATCTAATTTGTACTTGGGCAGCTGCACACTGTATAAATAATGCAGCTTGACACTATTTTAATTGCCATGGCACAATGCTATGGAATTCTAGAATTTGTAGTTTTGTGAGCTATTTAGCCTTATCTGTCAGAGAGCTCTGGCACCACAACAAACTACAAATCCCAGGATTCTATAGGATGGAGCCATGATAATTAAAGTGGTGTCAAACTGTATTGTTTCTGCTGTGTGGTAGCAGCCTTAGTTGTGTAATGTGTTCCCCCTCTGGTCATATAGCATCCTCACTCTTGGTTTGAATTACTCTTTGATTTCTCAGATCTTCTGGAAGAGGTCTTTTGTTCTTCCTTTTTTGTTGTCATCTTCTATTTCGCTGCATTGATTATTATACTAGTTCTCTTTGTCCCTGTGCAAAAATCACCAACAGTTGTATTCAGCATTCTGATTCTATTTCTCTCACCTTTTACTTTTGCTTTTTGTCTGTCCTTGACTGCTTGAAGAGTTTCATCTATCAACCATTGAGACTTCTCTTTCTTGTTGGTATCATTTTGCATTCCTCCCAATCAATGTCACTGGCTTCAGTCCAGAGTTCTTCTGGCTCCCGGTTAATTAGGCTTAATAGTACAAATCTAATTTTTACATTATCTTTAAATTTTACAAGGATTTTCTCCAGGTTGTGTTTTCGCATGATGGTTGGTTTAGTGTTCTTCTTTAGCTTTAATTTTTTTTATATCAGCACTTCAGAGTCTGTGCCACAACCTGATGCTGGTCTTGTTTTTTTCAGAAAGACTGGAGCTTCTCCATCTTCTGCATCTGAATATGTACTCTGTTTGATTTCTATACTGCCTTCAGGTGATGTTCATACATAAAATCACTTGTTGGTTTGCTTGAAGAATGTGGTTGGGATGAACAAACTGTTGGCCTCACAAAATTCAATCAGTCTTTCTCCTACTTCATTTCTTGATCCTAGGCCAAATTTTCCTACAATCTTTGATTCTGCTCTGTTGCCTACTTTTGTCTGCTCTGTTGCCTACTTTTGTGATTAACAAGAAGTCCTGTTTTGGTATGTTGTCAATTTCATCCTGAACGCCAGTATAGACTCTTTCAATTTCTTCTTCTCCCTCTGTAGTTGGAGCATATACTTGGATTATGGTTATCTTAATAAGTTTTCCTTGAAGTCTTATTGAATTGTTACAATCAAACTTTGCCTTATATCCTTTGACTACTTTTGCTATATCTCTCCTTTCTATTAATGCAACCCCATTTCTTCTTAGATTTTCATTTCCCGAGTAAAGACTGTCCCATTCCTGTCTTCTTTAGCTTTCTGACCCCAAGTATTGCAATGTTTATAGGTTGTGTTTCTTGTCTAACTATGGTCTTGTCTATACGAGGAGGCAAAAAAAACGAACACATCCAAAAACGCAGGCATTTGCAATGATGCAACCTATCTTCACAGTCAAAAAGTCCCCCTAAACTCTGAATGACCTCTAGCCAATATGGCAGCCGTGGTTTTAAATCTGCCACCACCACTTAAAAAAAAAGTTTCCCATGGTGTGCACAAATGATAGTTTGTATTTCCAAATAAATAAATAAATAAAATAAAATAAAATAAAGAAAAGAAAAGAGTAAAGATATCAAAGACTTTCATGGGCGGTACCCATAGGTTTTTCGTGTTTGTTTCCCCACCCCCCGGGCTGTGAGGCCATGTTGTAGAAGAGTTTATTCCTGATGTTTTGCCTGCATCTGTGGCTGGCATCTTCAGAGAATGGTGGTGTAGGGATGTGTTTGATCAACTTACCTGACCCTCGCTTAGCCAAAAATTCAACATGGTAGTGGCAGATGCTTTCCCTCTTTGCTAGCCCCACCCCATTTTCAGTGAATCAGATTATGATGCCTGTTCATATCTGTGAGAATGCGAGTGTTCAGACAATCACACATTCACATGTTGTACAGAGCTTTTTTAAAAATCCATAAGAAGCACATGGACTTTGTGGTGGATTTGGCTTCCCTGATGACATGTATTTGTGCAAATGTCCATATGAACGGATTGTCTTCCATTCGTATGCTGTTCATATTATTTTGACCGTATAGACAAGACCTATGTCTAGCTTCCCCTGAGTCATGTTTCTCACATTCCACATTCCTGTAATATGTGTTGTGCAGCTTCAGTCTTTTTCTTTCACCTTTCTCCTTATTCAGAAGTTAATCAAAGTGAAATCATTGAGACCTGCTCTCTAGTAAATGTAGTTAAGAAAACAGACACACTGGGACATGCACTTTCGTAGACTAAGAGCCATCTTTGTTAAATGATAAGTAATGTTTGATAAGATGATGTTTGTAGGTTACTTAATTAAGATACTATTATCTTTTAGTTAAATAAGTCACACAAAGCTTTCATTGTTTACAAAATCACCTTAAAGGCACAGCTAGAATTAAGAGATTTGTGTGATTTGCTCAGCTGGTTCCCCTCCACCTGAGAATTAATTTAGTAGCTTATAAGGGGTCTCCAGTACTATGGTCTTCACCTACCTTCCCCCCAAAGACTACTTCAAAATCTCCCTGAGTAGAACAGTTTGGAAAACTGATGGACCATGGAAAAGTTGCAAGAGGCCAAATGAAAAGGAGGAAGGGTTAAAACTTCAGGTTCTATGTGGACTTCAATCCCTCTTCTCTATTATAACTTTCTCAAGAGAATCAAAGTGACTAAAGTCAAAGCATGAGCAAAACTTTAGGTTTCACATTATCGTATGCTTATCATTAACAAACAGTGAGCTGTTCAAATCACAGTTATCTAGAAGGGAATCAACATAGGGCTGTAAAATGTGACCTGAATTGTAATTTTCAGCTGCAATATGCCATAGGTCACTTTAATTCCAAACAGAGCTTATGTTTAATAATCATGCTTAATTCTATACTTTCAGAGAAAGACGATTCAAAGGGTCTGAGGAAAATGGCTCTTTACATTCTGTCAATTACAACTGTAAGTTAGAATCTCCAAAAATAGAGCTACCCAGAGGTGTTACGATTTTGGTGGTGAGTACAAGGATTCCTATTATAGCTCTGACTTTGAGCAGGATAATGCTGTACAAAATCTTTTCAGTGGAACTATGAAAGGCCCTTCTAGATTATGTCCTATATGTGCCTACTTTGAAGTAAGTTTATTCCATTCAGTGAGACTTGTTTTTGAGTAAACTTGTTATAGGATTGTGCTGTTAGTACTCTGTTTACACACAATGTGTTTTTTTAAAAAAATTTCAGACTGAAGTCACACTACCCTTCCACTGAAATCCACCAGTATTCAAACTGTATAGAATGCAGGTTGAATAATATTCATTTATTTAAGTATTATATCCTGCTCTGTATCTAAAGATCTCAAAACTGATTCTCAGAATTCACGATCTTGCTCCCTAAACCTTGATACATTCTACTGAAGCTGCCACAAATTTATCCTGGAAAACACCTGGATATTTTCATTGTTTTCATTGCATAATGCAGCGAACACTGTGTACTCTTACACTCTCTTCTAGCAACCATCTCCACTAATCTTGACAAATCATATTGTATCATCTTTCACATCCTGGCCTGTTTTATTTTTTTCATCTTCTGCTTCTATGCTGTGTGGTACATTTGAAATACACACAGAGATATGCATCTAGTTTCATGACCAGTATGTGCACCAAGACATAATACATGGATCAAGCAAATTATGTGGCATGTCCAAAAAATTCAGAGAAAAGCTATTCCATGATTTTGGATCACTAGAACACTATAAAACTTGATACAGCATAGTTTAAACACCATAGGTGCTAACCATGATGCCATTTAAGCATGTACTTCACCCAAACCTTGCAACTATAATAGTCTAATTCCAATATTAACCCAGGTAGCACCTGCCTTTATTTGGCACCAGACTGGGTGTACACTTTGCCTTCCAATATGGCAGCAGGTGGCAGCTGTGGCCCTTCATGTAGTTCTGGCCTGTTACTCCAAGCTGCCTGGCTAGCATAGACAATGGTGAGAAGTGTTGGGAACTGTAGTCCAAAAACACTGGACTGCTTCAGGGTTGCCCATCCTGCTCCAGATTATAAAGTTCCATTTCAATTATGCATAGCAGCGTTTGTCAAGAATCTACACAAGCACTCTCTCACATACGGTTAACAGGAGGAGACTATTTGCAGACCTGATTTGTATGTTCTGCTTCCCAGTTTTGGAAGCAAGAGGGATGCAGAGAGCATGTTTGCATGGAGCTCTCACATCATATTAAGACTTTTAAGGGACTTCAGATTTAACATATGAAGGAGATAGGGTCTGCCCTCTACATTCCTCCTATTGTTCTTTCCTATTCAGCAACTGAGATCCTAATTTCCTCTGTACTGACTTTGATTATATTTACAATTTTACTTTTTTTTATCTTCTGTCAAGACAACTAAAAAATGACATGCTCAACAGTTTTGATTTGGGTTCATATTCCTAGCAGCTCTGTCAAAGTGTTTGCTTCCTTGCTCAACCCCTGTTTGACTTTTCTTTCTGAAATCCTATAATTCCTCATTGTAATGAAAAAGCTGAAATGGAATCCAAGGATAACCTCTACTGCCAAAACCTCTTCCACTAGCACTAACACTAGCAGCTCTGTCAAAGTGTTTATTTCCTCCCCCACCTAATGCTTAACCTTTTCCTTCTGAAATCCTGTAACTCCTCCTTGTAATCCAAGGATACCCCCTTCTACCAAAGCATAGCAACAAAGAAGAGATCCAAAATTTCAAACATATCTTGGGATTTTTGCAAGAATGTTAGCAGATGCATTGTTCCAAGTTAATGGGCAGTATGGAACAGAACTGGACCAGTTTTCACCCAGGGTCCCATTCTGGAGGTAAGGGGGAAAATATTCCCATATTTTGTTCCCCATCCCCAAGCCGTTTCAAGCTAAGAAGAGGCTTTTTTTTTTCATCCAAGAAGTAAACCAGAAGTTAAGCAAGACAATATTTTTTGTCTTTGACTAGCATTTAACCACCATATTGGACTGGTATTCCTTGAAACGCCTTTGTTCAAATATTTTATTGCCTGAAAATATAGAAATTAAAGGAGGTTGCCATTTTGACAGAGAGCTAGCTGAACAGTGTCAAGTATATTGGTAGTATAACAATTAATTTTGTAATATGAAGAGTTTTGGTTTTCCACCAGTTGATATTGATTCTGGGGCTTTTTTGCATGTGAAATCATAAGCCACGTAATAAATATGGTAATCTTGAAAGTACCTCAGGACTTGTATTGCCAATGCCTATACATACCAGCAAATTTATTTCTGAAACATCTAGTGTATCAGAGCCTGAAAAGTCACTTAAGAAAAATGAAAATCTTGATATACTGAAGTCATTCATAACTGAGCAGTACTACAATAATGTTCTGAGCATTATTCTACCACTGTTCAGTTACAGATGCCTTTAGCATGTCATCATATTCTTTCTTTTGACATGGTACCACTTCAGTGATTTAGTACTACATGATTGGTCCTTATTATTATTATTATTATTATTTATACGCCACCCCTCTGTTAAAACAATCGGGGCGGCTTACAATAATTAAAATATAATACAGATAAAAATCCCAAAACACCACCCACCCCCACCCTGCCCCATAAAAAGATATTAAACAAATATAAATTAAAAGCAACTATCTAAAATCACATTTAAAAACAATAAATACAATAAATAGCCAGCAGATTAAAAGAGGCCAGGAGCCCCTGAGCCGGGATCTAATTAGGAAAGGCCTGCCGAAAGAGATCCGTCTTTAGTGCTTTTTTAAGCTACTCAGGCTTGTAATCTGATGGATCTCATTCGGCAGGCCATTCCACAATTTGGGGGCGATTACCGAGAAGGCCCTCTGGGAGGTTGCAGACAGCCTAGATTTTTGTGGCTGAAGCAAATTCCTCCCAGAGGACCGGAGTGCATGGGGAGGATTGTATGAGAGGAGGTGGTTCCAGAGATAAGTTGGACCCAAGCCATTTAGGGCTTTAAAGGTAATAACCAACACCTTATACTGGGCCCGGAAACTGATAGGCAGCCAGGAGAAATTTTAATACTAGAGTTATATGGTTTCTCTGAGATGTTCCCAAGACCACTCTGGCTGCCATATTTTGTACCAACTGAAGTTTCTGGACCAAGCACGAGGGTAGCTCCAGGTAGAGCGCATTGCAGAAATCTAGATGAGAGGTTACCAGTGTGTGCACCACAGTCTCGAGGTCCCTTACTTTCAGGAAAGGGCACAGCTGGCATATCAGCCGAAGCTGATAACAGGCACTCCTGACCGTTGCATTCACCTGACTAGTCATCTGTAGCGATGAATCAAGGAGCACCCCCAGACTGCAAACACAGTCCTTAACGGAGAGCATGACCCCACTCAGGACTGGAGGTTGCAACCCAGCTCCTGGTTTTGGGGCCGCTACTGTGAGCACCTCCATTTTATCTGGCTTTAATCTCAATCTGTTTTTCCTCATCCAGTCCATTGCTGCTTTAAGAGAATCATTAAGAGGAGAGACGCTATCAGAATTTGAGACCGACGATCAGGACAAGGAGAAATAGATCTGGGTGTCATTAGTGTAGTGATAACACCGAGCCCCATAACTCTGAATAATCTCACCCAGCAGCTTCATATAGATGTTAAACAGCATTGGGGACAGGATGGCGCCCTGCAGAATGCCACAAGTAAGCTCCTTTCTGCTGGAGCAGCTGTCCCCGAGCAACACCCTCTGGGACCTGCCCGAGAGGAAGGACCGGAACCACTGGACTGCAGTGCCTCCGATTCCTAACCCTCTCAGGCGATCCAAGAGGATGCTATGATCTATTGTATCAAAAGCTGCTGAGATGTCTAAAAGCACTAACAGGGTCACATTACCCCTGTCGATGCTTAGACGCAGGTCATCGGTCAAGGCAACCATGGCAGTCTTGACTCCAAATCCCGACCTAAAGCCAGTTTGAAATGGGTCTAGATAATCGGTTTCATCCAAGACCACTTGGAGTTGAAGTGCAACTGCCCTCTCGATCACCTTGCTCAAGAATGGTAACATAGAAACTGGCCTATAGTTGTTCATATCCAGGGGGTCAAGGGAAGATTTTTTCAGGAGCAGCCTAATGGCCGCTTCCTTTAACCAAGATAGAACACACCCTTCTCTGAGGGATGCATTGATGATGTCCCTAAGGAACACCATCAAGGCACCCCCCGTCGGATGGCCAGCCATGAAGGGCAAGTATCGAGAGGGCAGGTCTCAGGCAGGTCCTGAAATAAAGCCTGGATTTTTAAGCTCTTCCACACTTCTTGACTTGTGTCAAACCACAATTTTCTATTATATCCAAACTGGCATCTTGTAGATTGAAGTCATACAAACCAGGATTGCAAACCAGAATGTAGAGACAGTTTATAATCCTATTATAGAGGGCAAGCACAAACCATAAATTGCCAGGAAGGGAGGGAAAAAGCAGCACATGAGTGGCAGAGAAATTGGACATTGTGTATGGAAGTATATGACTCTTTCCAAGTTCATTTACATAGTGCCAAGCCGTGGAAGAAACTGTAGTTGAATATTTAGACTTATTTTACTCTTTGCTAGTTGTTTTACTATGCCATGTTGCAAGGATCTTGCAAGATGTTTAAACATTTCGCTTTTTCTTTTTTAAAACAACACACAAAAGATTGGCATGCTGCCCATTGTTTGTGAACCTTACCTGATCAATTTCAACCAACAGTAAATGTCTAAGATTTTCCCACCGTGGGCTGGAATGTCAAAGGCAAGTATAACACTGAAAGCAACATTAATGGAGCTCTAATGTTCTGACTTAAATCCACAAAAGTCAGGAGAAGTAGAATTATGGTCCCCAAAGCAGCTTTAAGTTTCCCCTTCTACAGGTATGTATTACAATAGAAAATTGCTGCTTTCAGAGAATGATCACATCACACTGGATAATGGGACTTATTATTTGATTTATTTCACCAACGTAGGTTAACTGCGTGAGTTATGTGAAATGTAATGCATTGTGTTCTTAATACACAAAGTTATCTTCCTCTAGAGATTCAGGACAGAAATATGAGACGTGTTTGAAAGGAACAGTGAAAAACTGTGCAGTCTGTGGTTTATGGTAACTCCCAAGTGCAGTGTTCTTTGGGAGTTAGTCAATGGAGTCAAACAGCTTTCTCAAAAATGCACCATCCCCCAAAACCTTCATAAAGCTTTATTTGGCCTGTCAGAAACATTTGGACATGAAAAACAACAACAACAACAACAACAACAACAACATCTGGAGATGCCAGTCTCAATGTGTTTGTGTTAGCAATGACCATGCGTTATATTTTGCTTCTAAGTTCAAAAGGTGTTCCTTTTGTTATTTATTATTTCAGAATCTGACTTATGTATCCATCACAGACATTATTATTCAGGAGAAAATAGCTGTTTCCCATCCTCTGATAGTTGCTTCTCTCTCCTTAGTGCCTCATCCAATCCTTTACAGTAACAAAGCACACCCTCTTTCACACAGTTTAGACTTTCTTTATGGACACAGACCACATCCTCTTAGAAAAGATCATAGTTCCTGTATATATCAGGCTCTTTGTTATTAATTACAGCTCCCTCTGACTTTCCAGCTTGTGCTTTTACTTTCATTTCTAAAATTGCTTCAGGAAAATTAGAAATATCATCCTCTTAAAGTGACCTCACAATGTCCTGATTGACACAACACTTAAGAGCCCTGTGTTGCAAACAAAGGGCTAAGAAGATTATTCAGAACTAAATATAAGGGACATTGACATTTAATTGTTACCATAAATCTGTCATCTCATCACTTTTTCCACTTTCAAAAACAGAGTGTTTAGCAATGGCTCCATACTGTATTGCTTCTGGATCCCAGGACAAGTTTCTTTGTTTTCAATAAGTAGTTTTGATTTTGACAGAGACTGAAAACAGATATGATTATGCACTCCTTTCAGTGGAAACTGTTTTATTTTTACAATTGTTATTCCAAAAGTTTGACTCGAATGCTCAGAATTGATTGAACAAGTAAAGGGAATATTTGGATCTCCATATTCAAAATATCTAATATTTCAAACTACAGCTCTCATGATCCCATATCATTGACCAAGTTGAGGGGGATTCACTGTAGTTCAAAATATCTGGAGGACCAACAGGCTTGCCGTGTGACATATTTTATTTGGAAGTTATTCACATGTATAGTGGAGCTGATATCCAGGTCAATGTGCATAGGGCTGCACAGCTCAGACCTCTTTCAAGGGAAACAACAGCAATTTCACTCATCCAGCGAACTGTAGGAATTCCATTCACAGTTGAGAGATAAGAAGTTGTTCCCTAGGGGGAGACCCAGCTTAACCAGACCTCCCTAAAGGAAGTGTCCACATGTCCTATCCTGCTGTTACATTGCAGATTCCTATTAAACAATAAAGTAATGGCCATTTTATTATACCAGCACTGTTGTCTGGCATTTTCTGACCAGGTGATATTGGGAGGTGGGGACAAAAATAGATGAAGACTACCTTCCGCAAACTGAGGCTGTTATCAGCCATTCCTTTATTTCATAATAAGGCATAGATGTATCCAGCATTTCAAAAATGCCATTTCTCTATTTGCAGTAACCCGTTAGGCATTCTCTTAGCTTTGAATTAGTAATATGTTTGGTAGTGACCTAAGTAAGTCAGCCTAAAAAGACTGGTGCATGTGACACACTTTGTTCCCAAGAAAGAAATGTGACAAACATTTGATGAGTGCATGCCCTGGAAAGGAGGCATAAACAAATATTAATCAGCAATAGAAAATGGTTGTGATGAGGTAAACAGGATTACTGGAAGGCTAACCAGAACACATAAAAATCTAAACCAGGTGTCATGTACTTGCACTCCCCTGATTCACTGAATAGCGGTTTCAGAGTTCATCAGAAAACTTTGTCAGAAATCCAAGAAACATACCATGCAAGGTTGTTGCTGAGAATTGAAACTTAAGGGCTACACATAATCTGTCAAATCTGGTGCATTCGAATACCACTGGCTAACCAACATCCTGTGATATGACATTTCCTTACACTGGTCAGCCACCTTTTCCCATGCCGCTTTTGCAGCTGCATTCTTATCTTTCCTCAAACCAGCCAAAACCATTACCATCTTCCTCCATAGTTGGCAAAGAACACTTGTTAGTACCAGAAAAACAAAACACACTGAGTATCAAGGTTACAGAAAAATAACAGAAAATGGCAGAATTAGCCACCACCAGGAAGCGATCCTGACAGGGTGAAACAGGAAACATATATTGCAAATGACAATGAAATGCCCAGGCAGTTTCAAAGCTCTTTACAAACTAAAGTAAATTGATTGTTTTTATAAAAAATGATCTTTAAATATACTTTAATTAAAAAAAAATCCAGTAGTCCAAGAAACCAGAAAGAGAAAGCACATGATTTATTAAAATAGTTTAAAGTGAGATGTCATGAGCAAATACAACATGGTTCACTGGAGTATGTTCACATGCATGCTCTCATTCCTTCTGTTGCTTCTTAGACTGTAGTTTCTATAACTTGGTAGTTCAACTTTGTTCTCAAGTCGTTAACTCTATTTGTCTGTCTCCATCTACCCAGGCACCCTCTCTTACTACCCATAATTTCACCTACTTCTAGATCAACCTGTCATTGGTAGTTCTTTGCTCCATCTTACCAACTCCAATGGTTAGCATCCACCATTGCATTTTGGGGTCAACACCAGCCCAAATGCATAGCCCTAATGCACATCCCATGTGATCTGACCCACATTTTGTCTACAAGCTTTGAAATATGCAACATACTGTTACCTAAATTGCATGGGCTTCACAAAGATCCCACTTGTGTCCGAATCTTAATATGGGGAATATTTCATTAGCTCAAAATGGCAGTGAGAGGCTGGGTAACAGCAGGATCTTTTGACCTATATATGCCAGTGGTAACTGAGGAGACTCCAAGCCAGAACATACAGTTAAATTATCTTTATTGGAATTTAGCCTTAACAGCAGTCATGCTAACACTCAAGCCTAAAGCAATTACACAAGGCTATCAAAGAAAGGAGGAAGTATTTGGATAGAGGAACAGAGTAAGAGGATTGTGGGCTACACTATATTGATCCTGTAGAGCTCAGATCACAAAGTAAACTGGCAGCGAGGAGACCCGGAATAGTAATACCGACTGACGTGGAAATGAGAGGATGGGGGACTGTGCACCTGGCTATACAGACTGATGTGAAGTTGAAAGGGAGAGATCTGTGCACACTTTGGTGGAGTTTTAGGGTGATATTTATATTTGATGATTCCCCTGAAGGAATGAGATTTAGAGTGTAATACAATGTATCTCAGAGTTTCCCAGGACTAAACAAAGTGTTCTCTGGATATGTTAATGATTGTCTATGGGTGATACATTTGGAATGAAATAGGAGCAGGCAACTTCTATTGTTGAGGAGAGGAGAAGAGAAGAAGAAAAAAACCATTTTGCAACCATTGAGGATTCTGCTATTTTTGAGTGTTCTTCAGGACGTTCAGGAAGTTTTTCAGGTGTTCTTCAGGAAGAACTCAGACCTGGGTATGATCTGTTGAGGAATTTCCAAAGCGCCCTCCCTAGGTTGTGTATGACTCCAGCCTTGGTATCTGGGGGTTCCTAGTTTACTTTCCAACCACATGGAAGGCCAAAGCAAGGCAAATTATTAAATATTGCCAATTATGCACTATTCCAAGATGGGGATTGTCAGGGTAGGTAACAATACTTAAGACTGCATTTTTTTTCCTTGAAAGAGTTTATATGCTTTCCAGAGCTCCACATTCAGCTGATACAGTATTTGAACCACAGATATGTTATTATGAGTAAAGTTTCATTTGTAGAATGTTTGTTCTTCGCAAAACAGAGGTTGGCAAAGTGCAGGTCTCCAGCTGCTATTGGAATGCAGCTTCTAGTATTCTTCATTATGGACTGAACTGCTAAGCCTCATAGGAGTTCAATCCAGCATTTACAGGGCCACACTTTGTCCACTCATGTCCTAAAGGCAGAATGACTGCATCAGGAAAAACATGGGCAGGACTTTCCTGTCACAACTCCATCCTGTAGATTGTTACCTGGCCATGTTTCTCTCGTTTTAAAAAGAGTCAAATGGATCTACACATCAGATGCTCTCAGCCGTGTGGACATGCACCAAGATGAACACAGACATACTTTCCTACAGTGACCATGGCAATGGAGCCCAGTGGCCATATTTTAAGTATTCAAATAATGTACTTACAATGATTTCTCAGTATAATAACTGATATGAGCAAATGGTTCTTTTGTAGCTTGGGTAAGTATCATCCCATTCCCTCAGTAATCTGGCTACTGGATGAACCAAAGAAAGAAAGAAGGAAAGAAAGAGAGAGAGAGAGAGAGAGAAAGATTGAGGGGAAGATTGCCAAATTTAGTTCCTAGGAACAATCGTATGATTATTCCATGCAATTCACATATACATAAACACTGAACTCCTTCAGAAACCAATACTGATCCTGTTTGATAGGCTTTATTGGCATTTGTTGTAAAGAAGCTTTACTAAAATCTATATATATAATTCTCTTGGGTGTTGCCGTTTCCAGTGTGCTGATTGGCTGCTTAGGGACCTGACCAACCAATCACAGGTCTGTTGGGCAGCCAATCAGCACACTGGGGGCGAGACCATGTAGATTCCAAACATGGCTGCCAGAGAGGGAGAATGTGGTGTGTGCTAGAGTGCAGGGGGTGGGGGCCAAGGGGCAGAATGAGCGGGGGGGGGTGGCAGGGAAGCAGAACAAGGGGAGGGGTCACAAGGGGCAGAACAAGTGGAGGGGGTGGCAGGGGGCAGAGTTTTTAATGGCATATGGTATGCCAGGTCCAGCTAGTGTAGAATACTGTTCTTACTTTCATAGATATTTCTGCTGCTGCTTCAGGAGAGGTGGAGTAAATCTGTTACTACACAATAATCACTAATGCCAATACTGTGGTTAGAGGAACTGCATACTAACTTTTTTAAATACTTTTTTATTGATCTGCCTTTATCACATGTAATGTTGCAGTGGCGCTTATTAAGCAGCTGAGATCCATTTCTAGATGTACATAGGGAATTCAATGCCCACTTCCTATTAATGCTAATCAGAGCTGTGTGCCTAATTCCCTGCACGCTGTTCAGAAAGTGTACCCTCCTAATTGCCTAATAGGCTGTAATAAGGAAGCAGATCGACTAGCTTTGTAAAAAAAAATTGCATTTTGTAAATATAATAGGGAAGCGGCTGATGCAACATAAAGAGGAGGCTTGTCAATTCATTTACTTTCAAAATAGAGTGTTCACTGGGGCCTCATTGTGGCAACTATTTGCTGCTGTTATGTGACATTTGGAAAGCCACAGTATTTTAACATATGGAATGGAATAGTGTGGGTAGGCCATGCTTTGCATATCAAGATTTGCTGGAAATGAAAGAATGGAATGGTCGATCTCAAATACATTGAAAGAGATGTAGTCAGCTACAAAGAAGCCAATGGAAATCCTCTGACGTTCAAATGAGTCTTTTGTGCTCTAACAGTGCAATTCAATTTTCTTGCCTCTGGAGGAGTGGTTCTTCACTGGGAGTCCACGAAGGGTTTGCAGATACATTTCAGGGGATCCATTTACATTCAGCCCTCAACTTTTGTGGGGATTAGAAGCACAGGATCCCCACCAAAGTGGAAAAATCACAAACATAAGTCCACCATGTATTTTTTTACCTGAGAGAACACTTCTTTAAGCATTTGTAGGTCCTCCAGTTTGATTCTGCCGTCAACGTCTGGTGAACATTGACCATAGAATCATGTTGGAGGGCCTATAAATGTCTAGAGAGAACATTTTTTTGGTTGTGTATAGGGCAGTTGCGGATGGCAAGGAAAATACAGTTATCACAATAATCAAATCTGCAAATGCTTAACCTGCAAATGTGGAGGGACAACTGTACTTGGACTGGAAAACAAATCACATATTTATTTTCACTAACCTCTCTAACTAGAATTTAGCATTTCCTCCCATTATGAGTGTAGGCAACAAACTATAGTAGCATAAGCAGTACTTGCAACGTTGCCACAGATATGTTCATATCATGCATATTATTATTACCTTTGTAATCTGAAGTTTTTGATTTTATGCATTGAAAAACATTATTCTGGGAAGGGCTCCATACGCTTCACCAGATTGCCCAAGGGGTCAATTGCACACAAAAAAAGATTAAGAACCCTGATGTGGAGAAACACCAAAGGTGTCCCACCATGCAAGGCAGCACTTGATCATAGAATCATAGAATCATAGAGTTGGAAGAGACCACAAGGGCCATCCAGTCCAACCCTCTGCCATGCAGGAATACAAAATCAAAGCATTCCCGATAGATAGCTGTCCAGCCTCTGTTTTAAAACCTCCAAAAAAGGAGACTCCAACACACTACGAAGCAGTGTATTCCACTTCCAAACAGCTCTTACTGTCAGGAAGTTCTTCCTAATGTTTGGGTAGAATCTCTTTTCCTGTAGTTTGAAGCCATTGCTCTGTGTCCTAATCTCTTGAGCAGCAGAAAACAAGCTTGCTCCATCCTCAGTATGACATCCCTTCAAATATTTAAACATGGCTATCATGCCACCTCTTAACCGTCTCTTCCCCAGGCTAAACATACCCAGCTCCTTAAGCCTCTCCACATAGGGCATGGCTTCCAGAACTCACCATCATGGTCGCCCTCCTCGGGATACATTCCAGCTTCCCAATATCCTTCTTGAATTGTGGTGCCCAGAACTGGACACAGTATGCCAGGTGAGGTCTGACCAAAGCAGAATAGAGTAGTACTATTACTTCCCTTGATCTAGACACTATACTCCTATTAATGCAGCCTAGAATCACATTGGCTTTTTTTGCTGCCGCATCACACTGCTGACTCATTTAGGGTCACTGTTTAGATGAGTGGTGCTTTCTCGCAAATTCAGGGATACTGTTCTTGTTTTTAATTTCAAGGGTTTTCCCCTCCCCTGCCAGATTTTTATGTACAAGTTTTGGTAAGTTCTCGTTTTAAAAGAGAACCAAACAAAATGCTTCCCTTCCTTCATGTTTCAGACAGCAAATTCTACATTCCAGCAAATTCTATCCCCCCCCCTAAATTTCCTGTTGGTATTTCTTCTAATCAGATGAGTACTGTCATCTTGGTGTACCTTAATTTTTTGTGTGTGTTTGCATTACACTTATATGCTCCCAAGAGCATAGGATTTTCCTCAAAATTTCTTGAAGTGGTTTTCTTCTCCAGAATATTAAGCTGCATAAAAGCTCCAGATCACCTCCAGACAATGGTGTTGTCTAGATTATGAAAAAACTCCTCATGGAATGTGAGGAGACTGCCTTTTGTTCCTAAGAGATCCTGCAGTGGTTTGCCATTTCTGGAAGGGGGAGGTCAAAAACTGCAAAAACTTCACAAGAAAAGCCTTTGTGGCTTTTTCCAAAGTTTTTTTTTAAAAAATATGTGGAAATGCACATTACCGCCAGTTTGGACAACTGGTTCACAGCACAGTACATTCTGGAAGTCGAAAGCTTATTGGTTGGACATGTGTGGGGTTGGACTTGCTGGCAACTAAGTTGCTGGGACTGCCATTTTTTAATTTTGCAGTAGTTAGTGTGTGCATTTTTGCAGTGGTAAGGTGACCAAACAGCTTTTTTAAAAAGGTTGTACTTGCGCACCTCAGATTAAAGTAAAAAAATGGGCAGCGGCAGCAACTTTTGAAGAATAAAAACATGAATATTTTACTCACAGCCACCATCTTGATTCACAGGCATAACTCTGTGTGAACGTCAAGCACGGATAACTTCATATACCAGCGATCTTGCCAAAAAAGTGGAGACAAATGGATGCTGCTGTAATTTTGCATTAATGTGCAGCAATCCACATTATATCACCTCGTCCAGATGACCCCAAGGATCTCTCCAAGGTACCAGTTACACGACAGAAATTGTCGCGTTGCCTACCGGGACAAAGTGATCACGAATCTGCCCCTTGCTGTTTATACGATTTATGTCTCTGATATGGATATCCCGTGTGGTCCCGTGACTGATATTTACACGTCCATAGTTCCGGTTTTGTTTAGGTTTTATTTTTTTATTTTTTATTTTGGCTGGCAATCAAAGATGCGATTACTCGTGTTTTCACAACCTCGGTGATGCACTTCCCTTAGAGTTCCGTGCCATGAGCAATGCTATTGGCTGGCTGGGGGGGGGTGGAGAGAGGGGGACAGAGGTTTGTTATTCCCCCTTGCTTCTTGAACATTTTAACCCCTTCAGAAGAGGCAGAAAGCATTTTGAAAGATCCTGATAGATCTTTCGCTCAGACGCAGAGCTTTCCTTTTGAAATCAAGCTGAGTGCTTTGAAAACAAGCAGAGTGCTTGCCTTTTTAAAATATTAACCCCTACAGCTGGCTGCAGAGATGGCTATAGGCAGGCGTTTTGAAAGACGCAAACACAGAGAGGGGGAATTAAAGGGTGCTAATTCGCTCAGAGGCTTGAATATTTTAATGTGCCAGGGAGGTGACCAAGCTACTACGATCTCTCTGTAACAGGCAGTTGAGGAAAAGGTAAAGCTGAAGGGTTTACAGTGTAGAAATCCATTTAAAAAGGTGATTGAGTACACGCGCATGCGCGCGCACAAACACACACACATCAACCTTCGTGCAGCTGGAAGGGATGCCTTTGTTTTCGGCTGGTGAGGCTGGATCTGTTGAACGGGTGACTGACCCCTCCTTTTCTTGTCCCTGAGCTCTAAGCCCGCCCCCAGTCACCATTTCCGGTCATCCCAGTACCGAGACTTTTTGTCCCACGCTGTTTACATTTCCGATTTTCCGAATCCTCCAGTGACTTTTTAAAAAACCGGCACAACCTGCGGGACTGGAAGTCCCGCAGGTTGAGGGATAAAAGGTGGCCCCCCTTCCGAAAATCACGTACCTGACCCGATGTATGTGTAAACTGCCAGGGATCGACACAAATTCTTCCCAGGACATTTTCATCATGTAAACGGCCCCCAGGAGAGGGATGACATCAACTTCCACAATGTAGTTCCTTAGGAAAGAAATGAAATACACAACTACCAATCCCATGATACCTTTATGCAGATCCATGGTATGATCATATTCAGTGGCAACTAGTGGCCTCTATATCAGAGTGGGGCAATGAATCTGCTCTTGGTTTTAGTCTGAATTTTAAAGGAGCTATCAAAGGTACATGACTTATTTTGGATCTATGATTCAGCACCTCAGATCCTTTAACATTCAGAGTGAAACACAGAGGGATTCACCATCCCACTGAAATGGATGCCGTCAGCTACCATGACCATATTTGACACACTGGATACAGTTCTGGTAGGAATACTATAGCGCTAGGAAGGTTGCAGAAAAGGACAACAAAATGGATGAAGGTGCAGGAGGAAGGCTACAATCTTTCCTCTGAGGAAAGATTGCAACATTTGGGGCAGTGTGACACTGAAAACAAAAATCTAAACTAAACAACCTCAATCGTTATAAACTGTTTTGATGGGAGAATTTGCTCCACCAGATTTGAATAAAATTAGTGAGAATTAAGATTGGTGTGTAGAACCAAAGTCTTCCAGCAATACCAGTACTTTTTAAGAATAATTCTATGAAATATTCTTGGCAGCGCATTAAAAAAAAAACAATCTTAAAATATCACTCCTGATAGAGCTCACTAAAGCATTTGATTTTTTTCTCCTCTTCCCTTTTCAAATGTTTTCAGGAGCCACAGAACTTTCTGGTCCTGAATTGCAATATTTCTTCAGATAAAATAGTCTGTTGGAATCCTTGCCAAAGCCTGACAGTATTATTTATGACCTGTAAATCCTCACTGCACAAGCAATACCAAATCACTTCAGCGAGATTCTGTATACTGTATTGTGCTATTCAGTATGAGTAAAGCTCTTGGAATGTGGCCTTCTCTTCTGCAATTGTTTCAAAATGGAGGGCATTCAGGGTGTGCTTTGCAACAACTACATGCCAATCAAAGAAAAAGATTTGCCCAACAGCGCATGCATGGATTCATTGCTGCCCCTTATTTGTTACTTTTACATTTATGGTTTATCAACACAGGCCGTAATTAGAACAACATGATTGAACAAGCAGAGGTCTCTTTTAGTCCTTATTAATTTGCTGCATGGAATTTCATTTGCTTCCCCCCGTCTTCTTTTCCAAAAGGAGAAATTTTATAACCACTGATGATCTACAAGGTAATAGACATTTAAAATTAGAGCTTTAAATTCAGTAAGAGTGGCCAAATGTAGATCAGGTAATCTTTCTTCATAATTTCTGTGCAAGCAGCCTTGCTCTTTTGGAGAATGGGATTGGACAGCAAACACACAGAGGAGATTATCACATGGGCTTAATAAACCAGAACAGGAATGCAACAGGATCACTAAAGAATTTCCCTTTCAGACGACAAGGTTCTGGCCCCATTCTGACCTTGTTCGGTTCCCATTTTTATTTTTATTATTATTATTATTATTATTACTTCTCGAAAGCTTTCATCAGCGCTGCATACGCACAATCCTAAATATACACTGGACTGACTATGTGATGAATGTTGCTGTCCTTGAGCAAGCAGGAATCACCAGCATTGACGCCATGATATTGAGAACACAGCTGCACTGGGCAGGGCACATTTCTAGGATGGAGGACTATCGCCTCCCAAAAATACTACTCTACGGTGAACTCAGCGTAAGAGGGGTGCTCCAAAAAGGTGATACAAGGACTCCCTGAAACAACATCTAAGGCTCGGCCAAAATGATCACCAACAATGGTCCGCCATGGCCTCACATCGGGAGGCTTGGAGATGTACTATCCACAAAGCTGCAGCCTTACTTGAGAGCTCACGCCGAACAAGTCTTGAAGAGAAACGACAATGGAGAAAGAATCACAACCCAGAATCATCACCCAAGGAGACCTTCTGCTGTGCTTTCTGCAACCGGACATGTTTATCTTGGATTGGCCTTTTCAGTCATCAGTGCGCTTGCAGAAAGCATGGGATGAGTCCTTCTGATTCTTCGTTTGTGAAGAAAAGCCAGAGAGATTAGTGCAAAGCACTCCCTGAGTGGTTTACAGTGTGTTAGCTAATTGCTCACAACAAGCTGGGTACTCATTTTACTGACCTCAGAAGGATGGAAGGCTTAAGACATTAATAGATCATCTTTTCTGTTTCTGTCACAGAATCATGGGTGTACAAACAGGAGCCCCGTTATGCTGGCGTGGTCTGGGAGGTCCATGCTGACACTTCCGGGTATGATCCTGACATCCAGGTAAGTGACAGCCTTTTTTGTACCCTCCCCATGTTAGTGGTAAAGTTTTAAGAGTGTTTTGGTGCTTGTTTTAATTTTTAGACGTCCACTTGTATTTTTATTTTTAAATCCCCCCCCCCAGCTGCCTGCCTCTGTAAGCTCCTGGAAGGTAAGTAGAGAACACTTCTGGTGTCGATCTGGATATCCAGGTAAGTGACAGCCTTTTTTGTACCCTCCCCTGTTTACTTGTGTGTTTTTTTTAAGGCTATTTTAGGTGCTTGGTTTAATTTTTTGACTTTTTCTTTAATTTTTAAATTTCCCGCACGATGCCAGCCATCCTGTAAAGTCCATGCAGGACACTTCCTGCTTTGAATGGGACATCCAGGTAAATGTCAACCTTTTTTGTATCTTCCCCGGGTTACTTATTTTTTTCAAAGGTTGTTTAGGTGCTTGGTGTACTTCTTTGATGTTTGGGTGGTTTTTTTATTTTTAAATTCCCCACGTGATTTGGTCTCCAGGAAGTGGATGGGCTCTGTGAGAGCTGCACTCACTTCCTGGACTGCCAGAGGAGGGGGGAGCAGTTTCTATCCTGGGATTAAGGTAAGTGTCTGAAAATTTTCTTTCTTTCTTTCTTTTTTTTTCAGTTTCAGGGATGGGAGGGGCGGGTGGGGGTACTGGGACAGGAATGGGTTTTAAGGGCCCATTCTGATAATCTCCATACACACAAAAGCACAAAAAACAATGTGCTATATCATTTTTTAAAGATAGATATAGATACGAATCTAGATCTCCACACAGCAAACAAAATAAAGTTGTATTCTACTTTGGAGAATATACATGCAAAGAATATTCATAATTAATTTTTTTTATTCCCAGATCATCAGGGAGAATAATAGTCCAGAAAAAAATTGTACAATTTTCTACTGATATTTGAATGTCCTTTATTGTTGCAGAGAAAATATTCTGCTTAGAAAAATACATGGGATTTTACAACCCTTCCCCAAACTTCTGCACAGAAAATAGGTTTCTGGCACAGAAAAAAATAAACACACTGTTTCCTACATGAGAAACTCATTTAGTACACAGAAATCAGGGTGGTTTTGTTGTTGTTTTCTGCAAAGAACCTGCATGCTTTCTTTCTCAGAAAATCCTTCTGCAACATTTTGCAATGTTCAAATATGGGGAGAATATTGTAGTGGTATATATGTTTTCTCCAACAGCAGGGAGAATTATTCACTCTTACACACGAAGACAAAATAGTTGATGACTTACACCCCTATTAGAGGAATATGAGTACACAGGAAAAAAGAGGTGACAAATGGAGGCAAGCATAGGAAGCATCCACAGTCACCTTGGGATAAAGATTATCATTAGACACATCTACTGGTCTTCCAAAACTTGGAAAAATATACCGTATATTCCAGCGTATAAGACGACTAGACATATAAGACGACCCCCCAATTTTCAACTAAAAATCTAGGGTTTGGCATATATTTGCCACATAAGACCACCACCACCACCACCCCAATTTGGCTGGCTGGCTGGCTGGCTGGCTGGCTGGCTGGGGGAGCCTTGCCAGCTGATCCTCTTTGTTTCCCAACTCACAATGATCTCCTCATGAGTTGGGAAAGCCAACAGGATCAGCTGGCAGGGCTCTCCCAGCCAGCCAGCCACAACATTCACCCCTCTCTTCCACCTTCGGTTGCTCCCCAAAGGGAATGAATGCAGAGGAGGGGGCCGAATGACCCCGGTTTGCCTTGACCCAGGCACCCACCCCCTCCCCAAAGCCGCGATTGAGAGCCCAATCACAACTTTGGGGAGGGTGGAAGGGTGGCTGGAAGGAGGGGGCTGGAGAGAGAGGCCTGATTGTGGCTTTGGGGAGGGGGTGGCTGGCTGGTGGGATTTCTATCCTTTTGGGTCAGAAGAATTTGTCCTCTTCTGAATAAAATGAAGTTATGAAAACCCATTTTGGTAGACCTGTCAGTCATTCCCTGTTTGCACTCTGTTGGTTCACTCTCCCCACTGTTTCTTAACAAAGACTTTCTCACATCTTGGGGAGGGGGTGCTGTGAGATTTTATGGGGAAGAACTTGCCTGTTGACTTCCACAAAAGACAAGTCTGGGAGGTCATTGAAAGCAAAAGCTTAGAGCTACTGCCATGCTATGGAGTGGACAGCTTATAAGTAAGGAGGTAGGTCTGGCATTTCCCTTAATGGGCAAGTCAAGAATGGACCCCAAGGGTAAGTTCATACATTTATTTTGATGTGTAAAACTGCATACTGTGTTTTATGAAGGGAGGCATGAAAAGATTATTTGTGTTTAATAGACTTCCTTTTGAAAAATATTGTTTCAATAGGGAAGAAGTGCCTCAAGTTTTTTTTTTCTCTGTGGTTTGACACATTACCTTTTTGGTTTCTTGTCTCCAATGACCATGCTGGTTGGAGGATTCTGGAAACTTGCCTTTAAAAAAAATTCCGAAACCTTTGTTGTCCATGAGGCAATAAACATGCCTATGACATCCTTTAGACTTCATTTGGTGACCTGATGGAATGTTCCTTGACTGCCCGCATAAAAACTAGAGGCCAAGGAGAAAGATAAACTACAGAAGTTCTCCTAAGAACTCTTTGGAAGTATGTTTGTGCCTGTAATCATTCGCATCCCACCCCATGCCTGTTGAACATAGTTAACCCCTGGATGCCTCACATTACTGAGAAGACATCTCTCTGTGGTGGTATCTCTCTTTTTTAAAGGTACTATGACATTTTCCCCTCTATGCAAAGGATTTATCTGTTTCAGTTTTTATCTCATTATTGTGTGGCTCTAGGGTATAATAGTCTCACTTATATGAAATTCCAGGTCTTGGTTATATGAAATTCCAGGTCTTGGCTTCGCAGAGGGTGGAAGGCTGGCTGGAGGGAGGGGGCTTCCCAGCCATCCACCCCCTCCCCAAAGCCACAATCGAGAGCCCAATTGTGGCTTTGGGGAAGGGCTGGGCGCTGGAAGGGGGGCTGCAGGGAGGGGGCTCCACAGAGGGTGGAAGGCTGGCTGGAGGGAGGGGCCTTCCCAGCAATCCACCCCCTCCCCGAAGCCACAACCGAGAGCCCAATGGTGGCTTTGGGGAAGGGCTGGGGGCTGGAAGGGGGGCTGCTATGAGGGGGCTTTGTGGAGGGTGGAAAGCTGGCTGGAGGGAGGGGGCTTCCCAGCGATCCACCCCCTCCCCGAAGCCACGACTGGGAGCCCAATCGTGGCTTTGGGGAGGGGTGGGGTCTGGAAGGGGGGTCTGGAAGGAAGGGGCTTCATGGAGGGTGGAAGGGTGGCTAGAAGGGGGGGCTTCCCAACCAACCACCCCCTCCCTGAAGCCGCAATTGGCTGATCGTGACTTCGGGGAGGGTGGAAGAGTGGCTGGAGGGGAGGGCTTTCCAGCAACATTCGCCCCCCTCCTCTGTCTTCGGTTGCTCCCCAAAGGGGGAGAAGGCAGAGGAGGGGGGCGAATGAACCGTAAGCACTTTGCTTCACCTCCCCGGCCCGATCTCCCGCCTCTTCGCTCCGTTTGCAAAGAGGCAGGAGTTCAGATGGCGGGTGAAGCAAAGTGTATCCGGCGTATAAGATGACCCCTGATTTTGGAGTCTATTTTACAGGGCTCACAGGTCATCTTATATGCTGGAATATACGGTACTTTTTTAAGATAACAGTTCCCAGAATTCCCCTTCACCACAGCTCCAGCTGAGAGCACTGTAAGCAGGACTGTGCCTCGAAGACTCCTTCCTCAAAGGCCCTGTCTACACTAGTGAAAAAAACCACACACACCCAAATCTGGCCTGATAAGGCCACACTGTATACAGTCTTATCCTTGAATTTGGTATGATAAGGCGTGCAACTCTACAGCCCTATCAGTACCAAACTTGAGGTATACCACCAACTTAATCTGAGTTTTTAAAACTTTTTTTTTCTGGAGTTTGCTTGAAACTCTGGTGAAAAGTGTAGTGTGAACAATGCATATGCCATGGATTTGGGGGGTGGGGAGGCAGGACAAGTGCAGCCTAACAGGTACCACCATTTCCCCCCTCCTTGGCATCACTTCCTCATTCCAATATTACCTGGGAAGGAAGATCCCTGGCACTAGTCACTCACTCTGAGGTCAGAAGGAGTGGCCAGCCACATGATTGTATGGCTGGCCACCTAATTCTGACCTCAGAGTGGATGACTATGTGCCAGGAAGACAGAGCACTAGCGCTAGTCGCTCTCTCTGAGGTGAGAAGGAGTGGTCAGCCATGCAATCACATGCCCACCTTGTTCTGACCTCGGAAAAGGCAATTGTGTGCCAGGAAGGCCAAGCCCTGGTGCATAGTAACTTGCTCTGAATTCAAAAGGAATGGCCAGCCCCATGATTGTGTGTTTGGCCGCCTTATTCTGAACTCAGAGCAAGTGACTGCATGCCACCAGCAGAGTCAGCAAGGAGGGTGAAAATGGCACCACAGAGGTGCCTGGGGGTAAAAATCCAGATGGTTTATTGTGTAGACAAGCACAGCAATGTGTGGTGCAGATTCAGGCTTTGGCCAGGTAAGGTGTGGCACTTAAATCCAAGCCAGAGTGGTCCAACTTTCATGCAGTACAGCTCCAGACCAAAGTAGTCTGAATTTCAATCAGATTTTTACCCCCAGTGTAAACTGGCCCAAAGACTCCTTCCTCAAATATACCAGGCCTGACGAATCCAGGGGCTTCAAATTGCCTGGGGCTGTTATTTGTCATTGTTGCTGTGCTCCTTCAAGCCATTTCAGGCTGATGGCACTCCTAACGTGGACCTATCAGCGGGTTGTCTTGGCAAGATTTAAGCAGAGGAGCTTTGTCATTGCCTTTCTCTAAGGCTGAGAGAGTGCAATTTGTCCAAGATCACCTAGTGGGTTTCCATGGCTGAGAGGATTTCAGCCCTGGTCTCTCAGAGTCCTAGTTCAGCATTCAAAGCACTACACTATGCTGGCTCTCTGATGTTCTCTTCTATTCCATGACTGCATAGGCTACAGTAGTATCAAATACAGTACTTCATATCAAGATCATCATTGTCCTCCTTTTAGCCTGCCCTGTTGTTAAACACCTAACACATCTTCCAGTTTGCTAGCAGTAGCTGGTGTTCTCATATTCATCTCCTTTGCAGGGAGGAAGTCTAAATATCTCACCTTTTCCCCAAAATTGAGATGCAAGTTGGCTGATGATTTTAAAAACCAATACAGTTAAAAACATTTAAAAAAATAAAGTAGAATTAAACTACATTATTGACAATATTGCAATCATTTAAAACTACACTTTAACAGATAAAATACAGATCGTCCCCCATATCCACAGAATCAATATCCATGGTTTCAGTTACCAACAACTGAAAAAATAGGGATACATACCATAGAGTCACAATGGAAAATGCCTAGAGAGATATCCTCTCTAGGAATCACTAGGTCCTCCAATGCAACTCTATGGTATGTTTGTACTAGAAGTCCTTTATTTGAATAGGGTTTGCTATTATTTGTGGTTTTGCTTATAAATGGTATGTCCAGGAATGTATCCCTTGTGGATACTGTGTGTGTGTGTGTGTGTGTGTGTGAGAGAGAGAGAGAGAGAGAGAGAGAGAGAGAGAGAGAGAGAGACCTGTACCATTAAAAGATTAAAAAGAATTAAAACAGTTCAGTTTAAAATAATACAGCACCCCAGCCCATACTTTTAATGACTTTTTCAGATGGGGTAAAAAAATTCCATGGAGGAGGACGGCGCTGTCCTCCTTTCAGTGCTCCATTTCGGACGATGATGTCCTCCTTCTGTCCTTTGTTCTTTCTGCCTCCGTCCTTTTGTTTTGTCTCCGTCGCTTTTTATTAATGGAAACTTCCATCAATAAAAAGAGGCGGAAGGAAAACAAATGAAAGATGGAGGCAAAACAAATGAAGGACAGGAGGAGGATGGCAACATCCAAAACTGAGCACTGGAAGCAGAACAGCGCCGTCCTCCTCCTGACCTCTGTGGGTTTTTTTTTACCCCATCTGTAAAAGTCCTAACTTTCCATTTTAAAAACCTGTTAGAATTTTAAAAGTCTTTGCTTGCTGATGGAAAGACAGCAAGTAGGGGGGCGTTTTGTCTTCCCTGGGAACAGAATTTTAGAGTCTAGGGGCAACCACTGAGAAGGCTCTCTCACACATCACCACCAACCATGCTTGTGACAGTGGTGGGACTGAGAGAAGCGCTTCTGTTGCCCAAATTGGTGGGAGTCCATGGGAATCCTCTAGTGATGCCAAATTTACATTGTGTGCCTAGGGCAGATGTTCTCCCCCTCCCCCTTACCCCAAATAATGACAGACACATTGTATATTAAGGAAGATATATTGATAATAATGAAGTATATATACATTTGGCAATAACAGCCACAACTTTATTGATAACAGCTGCCATGGTTGGCTAACTTGCATAGGTCCGAATCCAGACATCGACCAACCCGACTGTTGGTCGATGGTACCACTGTCAGTTAGCCATTGATACCACCACTGAGGAAGGGGAAGAATTCCTGGCCAGGCCTCACATACCTGATGGCCCCTTGCCCTCCCCATATTCCAAACCACTGAAAAAGGGGGTCTCCATCAACTTGCCATTCAACTTGAACTTGAACATGACCATGACCATGAACTTGATGGAGACCCCCCCTCCCATTACTGATGACCTCGGATCAGAACCCATGCCAACCACCCCAAAGTTGTGACAGAAAGAGATACATGCAACAAAATAGCCTACAACCTACCACAAGAAATTAAGGGAGGGAGGGTGGGCTTTGGCTCCCAAAGAGTGACTGACCAAGGAAGCATGGAGGCCGGGTTATATGTCTGATCTCTGTACCATAAAGCAGCAGGTTTAAAACTGGTGCAAAATTGCTGCAAAACTGATGTAAAACTGCTGTAAAAAGCAGCAGTGCCCCACCTCCCTCTGAAGCAACCAATCAGGGCAGGGGTGGCCTGCCCTGATTAATGCCTACTTTCACACCTTTTCCCAGCTCTCAGAGCAGGCCGGGAAAGGGAAAACAACAATGGTAGGCACCGCGGGGCCACCAGAAGAGGGGGAAGCTGGCCAGGTTGCAACGGAGCCACCAGGCTAAAGGTAAGTCTAGCAGCTCTATTGCATGCCCAGGCCGGATGTTCTCCCCCTTCCCCTCTACCCCAAATAATGACAGACACATTGTATATTTGGAAAGATATATTGGTAATAATCAAGTATATACAGTTGCCCCTCCACATTCGCGACTTTCACATTCGTGGTTTTGATCATTCGCAGAAAGCTGCCTGCACACACACACACACACACACGCTGCTCAACACCCCACTCCCTTCCCAAGGCAGACAGGGGCTTCTCAGGAAGCTCCTCACTACCCTGGGAAGGCGGGGTGGGAACCAGCTGCCGTGCTCGTGCTACACCCCACTCCCTTCCCAAGGCTGCCAGGGGCTTCTCAGGAAGCTCCTCGCTGCCTTGGGAAGGGACTGGGGTGGAAAACCGCTCGCTGGCAGGCTCATTTCTTATTCGCGTTTTTTTCACATTTGTGGGGGTTGTCTGCCCCTAACTCCCCGTGAATGTGAAGGGATGACTGTATGTATATATATATATATGTATATGTATATGTATATGTGTGTGTGTGTGTATATGTATGTGTGTGTGTATATATATATATATGTGTGTGTGTGTGTGTGTGTGTGTATCTATATGTATAAGTATATGTGTGTATATATATATAAAATAAAGGCCACAACTTTATTGTTAACAGCTGCAATGGTTGGCTAACTTGCATGGGTCTGGATCCAGACATCAACCAACTGGCTGCTGGTTGATGGTTTCACTGTCGGTTAGCCACTGACACCACCACTGAGGAAGGGAGGGGAGTCCTGGCCAGGCCTCACATGCTGGGCAAGGGGTTGTGAGGCATGTGGGACCTGGCCAAGACTCCTCCCCCTTCCTCAGTGGTTGTGTTGGTGGTTAACCAACAGTCACCAAGCCAGCATGGAGGCCAGGTCATATACCCAAACTCCGTGCCGTAAAGCAGCAATCATAAAAGTGCTGCAAAATTGGTGTAAAATTGCTGTAAAAGGCAGCAGTGCCCCGCCTCCTTCTGAAGCAACCAATCAGCGCAGGGGTGGTCTGCCCTGATGGTTGCTTACTTTTGTGCCCCTTCCCGGCCTGTAGAACAGGCCAGGAAGGGGAAGACAACAATAGCGGCCCTCATGCCAAGCCACCATGCAGGCTGCGGGAGCCGCCAGGAGAGGGGGAAGCTGGCTGGGTTGCAACGGAGCTGCCAGGCTAAAGGTAAGTCCGGCAGCTCTATTATTAATTGCCAGTACTTACTGCAGAGATTCTGAGTTAAAGTGAAATAAAATGTTTTGTATTGGAAAATAACCCGGAAGCATTTGTATGCACACACACTCACAAGAACCACACAAGACTAATGAGGAGTTAAGGTAGAAAGGTTGGATAGAGAAATAGGTTTGGGGAGCATGGGAGATAATTACCAGTCCTGAAGAGCAGGGATTCATGCAGCGGAGAACACTCAGTCTTGGAGCTGAGGGTGGCACAGCGATCTGACAGTGTGACGGTGTTCAACTGTAGCACACTTTGCTATCGTTTGGAGACTATATTTATACCCTATTCATATCCTGAAGGAATGATTTTAACTTAGAACAAAACTTAGGTGGGTTTCCCACGGTGAACCAAAGGGAACTGAGACTTTGCTAATTGTCGCTAATGGATGAGATTTTAGAATTGATGGGTTTATGACAACCTCTGTATTGTGGGGTAGGAAAAGTGTGAGGAGAGGCTTTCTGGGGATAATGGGAGTTCTGGTCAGCTGTTTGTTTGCAATGGACAACTCATTGCCTATGCATCCAAGAGAGGATTAGCATATAACTTAGTGATGGTGTTGTTTTCTAGGGGCTTCACTTAAATCCTATCTTGGGTGTGTCTGCCACTAGTTTTCCATGGCATCTTTAGTTAGGTCCCGGTGACCTCCAACTGACCCTCTCCTGGTCTGCCCTAGTCTACTAGACCTTGTGAAGTGTCTAATTATTGCCAATTATGAAATATTATAGGGAGGGGTTGTAAAGGCAGGTAACACCTCTACTCATGATCTCAGGGCCTGGGAAGGCTCATATAGGGAGATGCAATCTGCCAGATAGCCTGGACCTGAGCCATATAGGGGTTTGTAGGGCATAACTAGCACTTTGAGTTGTGCCCAAAAACGAACTGGGAGCCAGTGGAACTCTTGTAACAGGGGAGTAGTATGGTCTATGTAATGAATGTCCAGAGATTTAAATTAATCAACAGTGCAGTGATTAGATTGTTTCTAATCAATGTTTTTCTGTATGAATTAGCATGTTCAAATGTTAAGCATAGTTATGTCCTTTGGGGTGGATGTCACCTAAGGGGTCAAATGACTAGAGGATTGTTGCCAGTCTATGTTGATTATATGGAGCTAGATCAGTGATTCCCAAACTCTGGTCCTCCAGATGTTTTGGACTTTAGCTCCCAAAATTCCTGACTGTTGACTAAGCTGGCTGGGGTTTTCTGGAAGCTTAAGTCCAAAACACCTGGGGAATCAAAGTTTGGGAACCACTGATCTAGATGAACCAGTTTAAGGTAGCTTTCTGTTTCAGGAACACAGTATATTTCAGGAACAAGCTCAATATGGTTCCATTTCCTGGAACTTTTGAAAAGAACTAATGGCTGTGTAATTTCTGCTGTTGTTTGTGTTGTTTCTCATGTTGTTGTTTTTTTTTTTTGTATTTTAAATGTGTTTGCTATTATACAATTATAACTTTGTTGTTGTTGGCTGCTTTAGGGGGGCTTCTGTTGAGGCAGAAAGTGGGATACAAAATTTAAAACTAATGTAATACCTATTAACTTCTCCTTTGTTTGTTGCTAGGGAACAGGTGAAATACTCCGCGACTTTAGTGAGGAAAGAAGCACACATAGATCAGAGTTCCAAGATTACATCAACAGGACACCCACATCATTAGCTGCTTCCACAAACGTAAACCACTTCTACCACACTCCCTAGTAGCCCAGATCAACAGATCAATTCATGTGTACCTTGTTTATTGGTTTGCTTCATCTCAGATGGGACAGGATCATGATAAAAAAATAAACATCACTGCTCTGCTCCATCCCTCTATCTGAGATTTCCTCATTAGCAACTGTAAACGCCAGTCAGTCAAAGTTTTCCCTGATGCTTCTTAGCATCAGTTAAGTCGCATAATATTAATACCACAGATGTCTGCTGAGTCTCTATGGGATTTTTGTAAAGAGAAAATGTTATTAAAGGAGATAGTATGGCTTTTCCTGCATTTGTTCTGATACTGCTTGTTAGACAAGAAGTATTTCTCCAAGACTTGTCAATCAAATATATCTGTCTGGTCCCAGATTTTTCTTATTATTTTTTTTTAAAAGAAGAAGAAAAAGGATGTTGTAAATGTTTGGCACCTAAGAACAGCAATTGGATGGCTCAGGGGATTTGTAATGAGCTATAGAGGGTTTAGTGTCTACATCATTATTTCAGAAATCAGCCCTTGTTGGTACTGTACTGGTTTTTTAAAATTGCCATCCAAATCACCTATAGGAAATGAGCTGGCATTTTCACCCTAATAACCAACCAAAAAAAGCCCTTCTCATTCTCAGCCATAATTGGCTGTCTTACTTGAAAGAGAAGGCGCTGGAGTGAGTTGGTCGCCTCAGCTGGGAGGAAGGGCAGATGGCATGATGGAATGACATCAGTTTTGTCAAATATTGATGTATTTGATTAAGGAAAACCTATTCTGAGGCTTTTAAAAATGTTGGATGGGTGGGTGTGCATGTGCGTGCGTGCATGCATGCATGAAATCAGCAACACTTTTCATTTGGCAAATTCAGTGTAAAACAAAAACAATTAACAAGATGATTTATACAATGAGCACTCCAGATCCATAGGGATTTCTTTCCAGGACCCCCAGTGCATGACAAAAAATGTGGATGATCACATTCTTATTACTAAATGGTGGTGACATGCACATGGATGCTTCAGCATGTCCATGTTCATGTCACCACTATTTTGTATGGGACTTGACTCTACAGTCACTTGAAATCACAGATCCGGAGCCCACAGAACAGGAAGGCCCACAGTATCAGAGGTCTTTCCTGAAACCCAAGATTTGGCTGTTTAAATTAAATCAATGTGCAACATTCATCCTTCCTCATTTCTGCAACAGCTGTCCATGTATAGCTCTCTGTTCATTATCTCCCCAGTTTTCATCCTCCCCCTAGGTTTTCCCATCAGACCTGCCCCCCCCCACACCGTTCTTCCAGACAATTCAAAGGTTTCAATCTCCTTTTTCACTTCAGGCTACTTCTAGTCCTACTGTTATCTTGGCCCCTCTGTCCAGTCTTTCCCTCACTCTCTTCCATCTTCTGTCTTGTCCTTCTCTAGGACCTCAGCATGGCAGTCAGAGCATCTTAGATGAGAGCACCTCAGACTCAACTAATGGCTGAAGAGAGAAGAAAGCAGCATAGCCAATGGCAGCCAGAGGCCCTTCTGACAACCCGGTCTCTCTGTGAAAGACTGTATTAATCACTTCAAGAGGTTTCCTCATGACTGGCACTAAAATATCCCCAATTCTCAGGATCTAGCCCCTCTTTTTCAATCCTTAAGGCAAGAGGAGAAATCTCAGGGCAAACGTTCTGCCTTCAAAAAAGTGTTTTAAGACATCCCCCCCTTTTTTTTAATGGTCTACACTTTGCAGTTATGGTTGATACTTACTGTACCATGCTTACATAACCATGGGCTGACCTTGTAACATCACCAGCACCTTTTCTTTGTAAGATCCCAAGGGGACATCCCAAGGTCTCAGTTTTGGGCCCTGACATCTTAGATACTGAGATAGTCCTGATTTGGCAACCCTATAGGGTTTACAATCTAGATAGAGATCTTTGCAGAAGGTTGAGATTTGCTGCAGTGTAACCTTCAGTGGGCCTTGGTAGCATGCATTCACTGTACTGAAACAGAGTCAATAGAACTAAATTGCAAACTGGGCATACAATTTATTTTTATACAAGTCTCATACAAGCAATGAGTGCAGTGCATCATGTTGCATCAAATTGCCTTCTAAAAATGGAGCAACTATGGACCCACAATCTTCAAAAATATGTGTAGGACACACTCACACATACATAAGATTTGGCCATCCGTTAGAATTTCAGCTAAAACCAACAGTTAATCATTATTGTGTGCTCAAGGGCAATTCTATTCATGCACGTCGAGGCGACAGAAACCCATGACTAAGAAATTAAATTGGTCTAAAATTAATCATACACAGCAGCAATGATTTGATTCATCCAGATTAGTTACTAAAATTCCTCTAGAGGGCTGGATTAGCAGAAAAATACTCTTTCTGCTGAAGGTGCAGGGAATGGAGCTGCAGCAGATTTAACCTCGAAACAGGAAGCTGTGTTCCATCATGTTTGTCTTTCCAGAAATTATAATGAAGGAGAGCATAAATATAAAGTTGCAAGGTGATATAGAATCATAACTTCTTCATAATATTTGTGGTTATGCTAGCCTGTCATTCATCTAGATTACTGCAACCATGTTTTATATGGGTTACAATACATGCTCCATCCATGGGAATAAAAAACCCAGACCCAGTGGATTTTCATTGCAGAATTTACACAGAAGTAGACCTACAACATAGAAATCTCATGACATAATCAGGACAGCAAACAGTGTCCCCATATTTCAGGAGCTATGTAGGAGGGTATAATTGCACACATGTCCTTGTTGCAGGCTTGTCATTCTTGGCTACTTGATAGAATATTTTTTTTAAAAAAAATGAATAAAATAAGTAGCCCTTTTTACTGGAACAACTTTTTGCCATGGCAGAAATATGCAAGCCTTAAAAACACTCAGTAGGTATACCTCAGGGGTAGGGAATTTCTAATCATAGGCCACATGGCAACAAGCTTCTTCTGCTACTACCACCACTCAATCACTGAAGTTTTTTTTTTTTAAGGCTTAAAAAGCTATTGAATGCAACTGAGTTCTGGCTTGAAGCTTGTGAAGCTGTGTCATACCTGAGCTGTGCTTTTGGAGGCAGGAAAGCTGTTGCATGGAACTGAGTTGTGCTTTGCAGGCAAAATAACTTCTGCACTAGGGCTTCTTTCTGAGTAGGTATGTACAGAACTGAGCTGTGGTTTATATGGGAAATTTTAGTGGGAAAATGTTTAAACTGGTAAGAATTACATTTCATACCCACTTTGTTTTGGCCCCATACTTTTGCTCTTAGCGCAACCTACTCCAGGAATTTGGCTGCTCAGACATTCCTCAAATTGGTATTTGGTACCTGGGCCAAAAAATATTTCCCACCTTGCCCTAGGTGCTACACATCTAACAAAACAATTATGATTATAACATGGGACTGGATGAATGGCAGCAACGTCCTTCATTCCTTTGTAACATTTGCTTTGCTAAACATTATGCATTTAATCTCTGTGTTGTAATTATTCTTGTGAACAACTTCATCATCCAAGGCTTGTGTGCCATCAAAATATTTTATGATGATCTTCTAATCATTGATCACTCAGCTGTCCCACTGAGCTACTTAATAAGTATGATCTGAAGAGAAACCAGAGTATATAAGTAGCAGCAAAAGCTCTTAGTGTTCTTAAGATTTGGGTCACCAAGCTGAGAGAGCTAATGCAGATAAGGAAGCTCTACCTGGTGGAAGAATGATTACATGCACTATTGCAATAAGAGCCATCATACTCATTAGGGTGGTTAGGTTTTCCTGATTATAAAGAGCTATCTTCTCTGCCACCTGCCCGCTGCAAGAGAACAACACCTCATAGTACACAACAGGAGCTTCTTACTTCAGGGCTTCACCTCTCCAAAATAAAAGTACACTTTTTAAAACAAATATCTTGTGTTTGCTCAGGACCACCTGTTGGTTTCAACAATGAGTTGGACTGCAAAACCTGTTTAGATTTTTGTGCGGCATAATTTCCAACAGCCTCCTTAGTGAATCTCCCAGAAGAAAGCCTTGTGCTACAGGAAAGAAATACTGCTCTCCCTGATTTTCAAAAACAAAGGCTGAAGAGTGCTAGCACACTTGCATGGGCTTCTATAATGTGTCATTTTCTCATTTGTTCAATAGAAAAGTTGGATGGGTGAGTAGTTTAGGTCTTCTGGCAGCCCTTGGAAAAGTCCCAGAATCCCCTACTCAGCTAGTTAGGGAACTCTGAGAGCTGGAGTCTAAAGAGATTATCAGACGGGGACAAATATAGCATCCATGTCTCAAAATCTCCTCTCCCATCCCACTCCCATCCCTGTAATGTGTTTTTTTTTTTCCAGACTGCTCTTCTCAATATATTTTTCTAGCCCAGGTGGCTTTTTCTAGCTGTTGTTTGAATTTTCCACATTTCCAATACAGTGTTGCTCCAGGTCATATGGGTAAGTGTCATAAGACTCCTGGAAGTGTTCAAAGCCTTGTCATGGGTGCCAGCCTTGAGCATGTAAGATCAGCAGACAAAACTGGGGCCCATCACACAATCTTTCTCCACAGAGGACATAGTTCCATTGAGGGATTTACTACCACCTGAGGTAGTTATGACCATCAATTTTGATAGTTCTGAAGAGAGATTAGGCAAATTCACAGAGGATAAGGCTATCAATGGCTACTAATCATGATGGTTCTCTATTACCACCACTATCATAGGCAGAATGCCTCTAAATACCAGTTACTGTGAACACAAGCAAGTGGGTACTATTACCATCATGTCCTGCTTATGGGCTTTACATAGTCATCCAGTTGGACACATTGGGAACAAAATTCTGGACTAAATAGACTTTGGTCTGACTGTTATATTAGTCCAGAAATGTAAGAAATGTTTCTTCGTTTAAGAAATTTAGCATCCAATCTTTAATGGAGTGCTTGTAAGAAACTGCACGTAAATCCCAATAAAGAAGCAATTATATCTACTTAAGAGAAACTTTTTTTTAAAGGGCTTTATTATTAGAAGTCCAATTAGTGTAGAAAAGTTACTTAGGGCTGCTAGCTACATATTTGGGGAGAGTTGGAAGATGACTGGTGATGGAAGGAACTGAAGTCATCTCTAAAAGTATAAGTTGATGTCATAGATAGAAGAGGGTTAGATAAGCAAGTAAAGATGCACAGGTCACCCGGTCTGTCTAACTCTATTACTATTCTCCCCTGCAGACTTTCTTGATCTTTTTGTGCAAAGTTTTCTTGCAGTCTTTCCCACTGAAAGCACCCTCAAGTCACTCCCAATGACTTACAAAATATAAAAAGGCCAAAAAAAAAAAATGTTGTGAAAACGCATTCACAATAAATGAGAAACTGCAGGAAAAACAAGAACACAAAGAATATTTATTAGGAGCCTGTAAATAAAATTAAAAATAACAGAGGTGTGTGGCTGCTGAAAGGGCACAGTCTTCAAGTGCTAGTGGAACATAGAGGAAGAGGAAAAGCATTGATATATCTCTTCTTTTGGATTAGCATCCACACACAGGACACCACCACCAAGAAAGCCGTCTGACAGAATTAATAACGTGCTGTTATGTCTTTTTCCTTGTGTGTTTTATTAAGATTGCATGAAATCAAAATGAAAAGACAGGTGAGAGACAATTGTGCCCCCCACCTGCCACACAATGTCTATTTTTGTTTCGTTGATAAAAGTTATGGATTCTGAGCACATAATTGACTAGCATCCTGTTTGTGACACATGTATGCGTAAGTTCCCCTACAGAAGCATTTCAGCATTTTTGTCCAGTGTAGAAGTTCATATTCAGTTGAAGGTTGCAAAAGCAAAATTGTGCATGCAGCACCCCTGTCCCTGCAGATGTGCATTGCATGTTGCAATTGTATATTTCACATTTGCTTGTGCATTCAGTTGCAGGGTGTTGCAATTCTCTAATGCACAATTCTTATGTAAGTCCAAGAGTGTAAAATTAGATTCTATGTTGTTGGTGTGTGACCTTGGCCAACATTTCATCTGTGTTAACTATAACTGAAGAAAGCCCTTAAGAATAAGCAGTGCCATTGTTCTTAATGGATTTCAGGTGACTCACCTGACTTGGAATAATAATTATTATTATTATTATTATTACCCCGCCCCTTTGTTAAAAACAATTGGGGCAGCTTACAACAGTTAAAATACAACAATACAGACTAAAATCCCTAAGCCCCACCCACCCCCACCTCCCCCATAAAAAGATATCAAATTAAAATATCAAATTAAAATCCACCTAAACTTAAAATCACTAAATAAACAAATACAAAAATCAACAGCCAGCGAGTCAGGGTAAAGGACTAAAAGAGGCCAGGAGACACAGCTCCTGAGGCAGGGATCTAATCAGGAAAGGCCTGCTGAAAGAGATCCATTTTAGTGCTTTTTTAAAGCTACTTAAGCTCGTCATCTGACAGACCTTGTTCAGCAGGCCATTCCATAATTTGGGGGGCAATTACCGAAAAGGGAGGTTGCAGACAGCCTAGATTTTTGTGGCTGAAGCAAATTCCTCCCAGAGGACTGGAGTGCGTGGGGAGGATTGTATGGGAGGAGGCGGTTCCAGAGATAAGTTGGACCCAAGCCATTTAGGGCTTTAAAAGTAATAACCAACACCTTATACTGGGCCCGGAAACTGATAGATAGCCAATGGAGAGATTTTAATACCGGAGTTATATGGTCTCTCCAAGATGTTCCCGAGACCACTCTGGCTGCCATATTTTGTACCAACTGAAGTTTCTGGACCAAGCATGAGGGTAGCCCCATGTAGAGCGCATTGCAGAAATCTAGATGAGAGGTTACCAGTGTGTGCACCACAGTCTCGAGGTCCTTTACTTCCAGGAAAGGGCACAGCTGGCGTATCAACTGAAGCTGATAACAGGCACGCCTGACCGTCGTATTCACCTGACTAGTCATCTGAAGCTATGAATCAAGGAGCACCCCCAGACTGCAAACACAGTCCTTAACGGAGAGCATGACCCCGTCCAGGACTGGAAGTTGCAACCCAACTCCTGGTTTCAGGGCTGCTACCGTAAGCACCTCTGTTTTGTCCGGAATTACTCTCAATCAGTTTTTCCTCATCCAGCCCATTGCTGCTTTAAGGCAGTCATTAAGAGAAGAGACGCCATCAGAATTTGAAGTCAACGTCGAGACAAGGAGAAATAGATCTGGGTGTCATCCGCGTACTGATAACACCCAGCCCCATAACTCCGAATAATCTCACCCAGCGGCTTCGTATAGATGTTAAACAGCATCGGGGACAGGGTGGTGCCTTGTGGAACACCACAAGTAAGCTCCTTTTTACTGGAGCAGCTGTCCCCGAGCAACACCCTCTGGGACCTGGAAGAAGAATGCATTTTGTCCAGAACTGACACCTGAAGAGAAATATAACACATGGTTCAAGAGATGATCCAGTGGAAGACATTGGTTCCTCTGGTCTATGTATCCCCAGATAAGTCAAAAGCAAATTTACATCAATCTTTAAACAATATGCTCTATCTTTCAAACGTAGACACTGAGGCTAACTTCATTTGTGTGAGACTTTAAATTGTTGTATCACTAATATGAGTTATGCATGATACAAAGAAAATTGAAATTATGAATATGTAGCAGTCTGGAAGTTATGTCATTGAACATGTGACCTGCTTGAAAATTGGGATTATATTCATTTCATGGTAATTGGACATTTGTCTCAAAAGACTCTGAAAACATGCATATTAATAGGATTTTATGTGAACACTTGGTGGTCTGTTCATTCACACACACAACAAAACTAGACCTGCAGTTATTTTACTAGAGACAAATGACTGTTCATATGAACAATACATGGAACAAGAATGAACAAACTTGGTGTGTGTGGGGGGGGGCATGAGAAACCATTGATCTCACCATTTCTGAGATATTTCTCAAGCTGAAAGATTCACAGGCCGTGAAATGTCATTTCTATATTGGGTCTCTGCAAGGCCGATATCAAACAGAAAGTTAAAAGAAAATGAGCTGTTTGAGCAACATGAGAAGAAATAGGCTCTGCTGACACACATAATTATATTATTTCAGATGGATGACATAAAACAGATGAGGAAGAAAGGAGGAAGGACTGGTATAAACTTATTGAACTGAGATCTCATGGGCATGACCAGTAGGCTATATAAACTACTATTTAGGGTGATCGTGTTTTGTACTTTACAGTGGACAGGCCTCTAACAGACTGAGGAACAGTCCTCAGTTTGAAACAGAGTTCTTTTTGAGGGATTGTTCAGCTCACATCTAGTTAGAATAGAAAACCATAAGAAAGGGAACCATCAGTAGCTAATACCTTGACAGCAGACTGAAGAAACACACAGGGTTATCTGATGGTACGTTTCTTGCTGCAATTTGAACTTGTAGAAATTAGTATTTGGGGGCATCAGTGAAGTGAGCATAGCCAGGCCGGTTCTTCCTGATTCCTGAACTTGTAGCAGGGTCCTTTTGTAATGACAGCACCTCTGGCAGCATGACATGGAGAAAGACTTTAATGTATTTCATGAAGTCAAGGGAAGGTTGAACAATCCTCAGAAGCTGAGGTATAAAGGAAAAGCAGCAGTACCCTTCTTACATCAGCTGCAGCTTCCTCTGCTGGTTAGAAACCAATTATTTCTCTTAAAGCCATTTTCCTTCATGGATGCTTAAACGTCTATGTGACTATTTAAGATAACTTTGTATGCAATTTTTGTTTTTAAAAAGTTTGGCCATTATGTCTACTTTGAAGTTTCTTTAAGTGCTTCTCTCTTGCTTGACTTCAGTCAACAAATCATCTTTGGTGTGGAATTTGAAGAGTTTTTATACTTTCGTAACTTTACATTTCTTTTTTCTTTCTTTTTCAATCTACACCAAATCAAGAGTGCTTTTATTTTAAGATATAAATGGAAACAGATGTGAAGACTTACGCTAGCATTGTTCATGAGAGGGAGAGCTTGGAGCGGAAAGGAACACTCTTCTTTCTCCTTCCCCCTCCTGTTCATTTACAACCGCTCCTATTATGGAGCCATAGCTTATTGTTATCTTGATGTGACTCAGAGAAATAGCAAGCAGCAGATGAAGCAGACAGAAATAAACAACTTTGAAGGAACCTTGGCTTTACCTTTGTCTTCTGAGCATCCTTCATGGCCTCTTGCTGAGCTCTCACCAATCGCTGCTTTCTAATCTCATTAAGAGTTATTTATGCCTTTGTCTCAACTGGCTCCTCACAATGATCAAATGGAATTGTACAATGTGAGTGGAGGATAGCAATAGTCTCAACATCTTTCTAGGAATCACCTTTTCCTGTCTCACAGTGTTTTGGGGAAGCAAGGAAGAGATAGGGGCTATTTTAAAAAAAAACAAACACCCACACACCTTGGGCGTGTATTTTGTAGAAGGCACCAGGACTACCTGCAGGCTGGACCTGCCATTAGGCATAATCAGGCAGCTCCCATAAGCATATGCTAAGGCAGAGGATGTGGTGACAAAGTAAGAGTTGTATGTATACTATAGCCTGCCCTATACACCCCAAGTGAACCAGATATAATGGTGGGTACTGCCTATTTTCTATGCTGACGAGTCAAGTGTTAATGTACTATTTTCTGTAGATGGACTGAGGATATGCACCATCTTAGAATCATAGAATTGTAGAATTGGAAGAGACCACGAGGGCCATCCAGTCCAACCCCCTGCCATGCAGGAAATCACGATCAAAGCATCCCCGACAGATGGCCATCCAGCCTCTGTTTAAAGACCTCCAAGGAAGGAGACCCCACCACACTCCGAGGGAGTGCATTCCACTGCCGAACAGCTCTTACTGTCAAAAAGTTCCTCCTAATGTTGAGGTGGAATCTCTGTTCCTGGAGCTTGCATCCATTGCTCCGTGTTCCAATCTCTGAAGCAGCAGAAAACAAGCTTGCTCCATCCTCAACGTGACACCCCTTCAAATACTTAAACAGGGCTATCATATCGCCTCTTAACCGTCTTTTTTCCAGGCTAAACATACCCAGCTCCCTAAGTCTCTCCTCATAAGGCATGGTTTCCAGACCTTTCACCATTTTGGTCACCCTCCTCTGGACACGCTCCAATTTGTCAATATCCTTTTTGAATTGTGGTGCCCAGAACTGGACACAGTATTCTAGGTGAGGTCTGACCAAGGCAGAATAGAACGACACTATTACTTCCCTTGATCTGGACACTATACTTCTATTGATGCAGCCCAAAATTGCATTGGCCTTTTTAGCTGCCGCATCACACTGTTGACTCATGGTCAACTTGTGGTCTACTAGGACTCCTAGATCCCTTTCACACGTAGTCTCATTCAGCCAGGTCTCCCCCATCCTATATCTATGCATTTCATTTTTTCGCCCTAAATGCAGTACCTTACATTTCTCCGTATTGAATTTCATTTTATTAGCTTTGGCCCAGCTCTCCAGTTTATCCAGGTCATCTTGAATTTTGATCCTGTCCTCCAAGGTATTAGCTACTCCTCCTAATTTGGTGTCATCTGCAAATTTGGTAAGTATGCCCCTAATTCCCTCATCCAAGTCGTTGATAAAGATGTTGAATAGTACTGGGCCCAGGACAGAACCCTGTGGCACCCCACTGGTCACATCTTTCCAAGACGAAGAGGAGCCATTGCTGAGCACCCTTTGGGTTTGGCCGGTCAACCAATTACAAATCCATTGAACAGTTAACTTGTCTAGCCCACATTTTACAAGCTTATTTGCAAGAATGTCATGGGGAACCTTGTCAAAGGCCTTACTGAAATCAAGGTATGCGATGTCCACAGCGTTCCCTTCATCTACCAAGCTGGTAATTTTATAAAAAAAAAGAGATCAGATTGACTTTTTGTGATTATGGCATTGCCCTCTAAATGTTCACAGACTCTCTGTTTAATGATCTGCTCTAGAATCTTCCCTGGTATTGATGTCAGACTAACTGGACGATAATTGTTGGCATCCTCTTTTTCCCCCCTTTTTGAAGATGGGGACAACGTTTGCCCTCCTCCAGTCTGCTGGGACTTCTCCTGTTCTCCAGGAGTTCTCAAATATTATTGCCAATGCCAATCTTGTTCTTTGCCTTAGTGTTACCCAAATTGTGTGGGGTCTGTGGAGAACCCACTCACGTCTAGATATTAATATGGGGAATTTTATTTAGCTCAATATGGCAGCGAGAGGCCAGGTAACTATGGGACCTTTTGCCCTATGTATCCCAGTACTAACTGATAAGACTCACAGCCAGGAAATAAAATACAATGGTTTTTATTGAAAAAATAATCTTGGAAGCATTCACACCAACACTCAGGCTTCAAGCAATCACACAAAGCTAACAAAAGATAGGAGGAAGTACTAGGGTTAGAGGAATAGAGTTTGGGATGATGGGCTAAACTGTACCTATCTGATGAGCAGACATGCACACTTTTGATTTAGTTTTTTTTTTAAAAAAAAAAATACTGTGCAGCATCAACAACTTGTGGAGAATAATAGCACAAGTAATTCACTCTTGACCACCATCTTGATTTGCAGATATAGCTGCATGTGCACTTCAAACATGTATTGTTTTGCATACCAGTGACTTTGCCAAAGAATCATGGAGACAAATGAACGTTGCTGCAAATTTGCGTTAATGTGCAGCAATCCACATTATATCTTCTCATCTAGACAAGCCCTGTTGTTAGTACACCCCACTGCCAGAGACCTTAGAAACTAACATACAATAAAATTGGTGTATTAATAAATTGGCATATTAATTTGGTTCATTAATGTGGCCTTCCACAAAGGAAAAATAGGATGGTCTCAGAAAGGTCATCTGAGTGCCATGTTTTACCCTAGGAAAGGCTAAAACTCAAAAGGCAACATTTCCCAGTGGAAAGAGAGACAATGGGTGGATGAAACCTTTGTGGATGCTGATTTTGACATTTCCTCTCCTTAATCCCCAACCTTAAGACAGAGGTTGCTCAAGCTTTTAAAATCCAACCATTGGACATTAAGGATAGTTTGAAAGACATTAGCATCTTCCACACCTATTGTCATGACCAGGAAACTAATTGTGCAATCCATGGAGGCTCATGGAATCTATTGTTTCAACCCATGAAACATCCACTCCCCTCAGATGTATTAGGAGGTATAAGGGACCCCCTAAAAAGTCTACTCATTGCACACAGCTTCAGCTCCCTTTGTGTAGCCATTCCAGATTCCTCCATCCACTCTGCCGGATTGACCACTACAGGACAGGTTGTATCAACCCCTAACAAATCCTCTTGCTACCCTCTATCCAGGTTTTTCCTACTGCCTTTCTATAGCCTTGTGTGGATGCTTTCTGTATGATTGTGTGTGTGTGTTTGGTGTTAATTTTTGAAGTCTTTAATAAAAACCATACTTAATTTCACATGTGTGTGTATTCCTTCCACTGGTATACAGAGGTTTCAAGATTCCCTTGTTACCCCCCATCGCATTGTTAAAGTCGAGTTGCTGCTAATTTCCCCAATATATTAGAAACTAAATATTTTCTTGGAATTTTCCAAGGAGCATTTTGGGTAAAACTGTATCTCTTTTCTTTCCAGTAGTATGTATATTTCACTCACTCTCCAAATGTCTTCTTTGTTAAAAGGGAATAAAGAATTTTGTATTTTAATTAGAGGATCCATCCACTGAAAATAGATAAACAAGTGGGTAGTTACAAAGATCAGTCAGTGAATGAAGGGTGGAGAATTCCAAATCAGAAATGTTTTGAGAGCCTATGAGCACAAACAGAACATTTTTCTACAAAGACCAATGGCAAAGCACATGTTTTGCACGCACAAGCCAGGGATCCCAAAATCAATCAATCACATCTTAAGTTGAAATAATCAGTTATCTAACAAGTCCATTATGCCTTGCACCCATCTTAAATTAATTGTATAAATAAAAGGGGGTAGGAACAAAGGAGGAGGAGGCAGAGAAGGAGGGGGAGCAGCACAACAGCAGAGAGGTGGGTGTGGGGAGAAGCCAACAGAACAAAATGGGATGGGTGAGAAAAGTTTTTATTATATATGTTATTATATATCCATGTGCATAGCACTGAGTGAGCAATATAAGATTACAAAGGGATTCATTGTGGCTGCCTCTGACTAATATTATACATAGTTTTATATTTTAAAATAATATTCAATAGTAAAGGAGAAGTTAGTCCAATAACATACACTAGAAACGAGTCCGCAACAAAATCAATAGAGAAGTTAACCCAGAAACGGTCTAAATATCTTCCTCCCACACAAGCCTGGTGGCAGGGGAGGGGGTTCTGAAATAGCTTGATTTCCAGACAAATCACTCACCCCCACTACCTCTATTCCATTCCAAGGCTCACTTTTCCCTTCTTTTCTATTCCTTGATTGCTGTTTCTTCTGACCTGGGCTCCAGAAACTACTCTTTCTAGACTGCCTTACAACAAAGCCTTGTAATACTTTTCTTCTAATCATAATACTACTTCTCCCGAGGCTTCGGGTCTTCCTGTTTTACTGACTGTAGCAGGAGTAGAAGCACCTAACCTATCAAATCCTTATGAATTCTAATGATCAAATTTGCTAAAAGAATTTTCTTCCTTTTAATTTCAGTGTTAATTGTGGGATCTGAAAAATTGGGTGAAATCACTAAAAAAGGTGAGGAATCAGTCCTGGTATACTCACCTTGTGAGTCCTGGCTCTACTACAAAATTGTCAGCATAGTGTGTATCCATGTTCTGCAGTGACTATTTGAATTACCTGAAACTCATATTTTGAGTTAATTGTCTCCTGGATGATGTAGTTAGGGTATCCTGGTATCCCATTTTATACAGGTTGTGCTGTGTTTGGGGTTTTAAAGTCCAGTCTCTATCTGTATTGAGATGATTACAAAATGTCCCAAGTTTTGTATTTGAGAGCAGGCATCAGCCATGCTGCTACCAGACCCACCCCAAACATTTGGTATGAAGCAAACTGGCCTATTGCATACAAAAACCCTGAGCTTTATCTGCTAGGTTTGTGGCTGGCTTGACTTTCCACTTTTTCTTCTCTTCTCTGGCCACCTGGGCTGATCAGCAGTTTCCTCATGATGACTGTTCATCATGAGATTTGCATTGTTTTTCAGGTTTCAGTGGGATTTGAGATCTCATGGGAGCCCCAAAGTCTTGTGAGAGGAGCACCTTCTTTTGAGATTTGAGGTGGCCTTTTATAGGCCTTCCTCACATGACCCAGCGTGTCTTGATCTGGCATCTGGGTATTCCATATTACTGTTTTGAAAACCTGGCTAACCTTGCTGTAGCATTCCACCGAGTTCTATAGATTTGAACAGGAGAGCCTTCAGTGTCATCAGTCCCTCGTTCTTTCTCCACTGTTTCCTTTCTCATTTTACTAAGCTCATTTTAGGAGTGATCTGTAGTTCTGGGTTCTCCAGATTATTTTCTACAGCTTTTTTTTTTTTTAAGTCATGATAAATATTGTTTTTAAAATAAATTTCTGGCATTTTTAGTATGTTTTTGTATTTATATCAGAATTTTACCATACATTTGATATGTTTTGCTGACAGCTTGGAAAAATTACTTCTTTTTTTTCTCTTTTTTTAGGGGGGGCAAATAAAAAAAGGACTCCCAAATTACCCCAGCCCATTGTCCTGTACTGACTTGAGAATTGTCAAAGTTGTACAGTTGCCCCTCCACATTCGCGGTTTTGAATATTCGTGGTTTTTGGAGGGCTCCCCCCACCCTCCCAAAAGCAGCGACCAGGCTTTAGAAGCCCTGTGGCCGCTTCTTTGGGGAGAGAAACAGGCCAGGCGGGAGGTGGGAGAGGCGGCGAGGGGGCCTTGGGAGGAAGGGGGAGGCCTGGAGAGGGAGGCACGGGGAGGGAGGGGGGAGGCAGGGGGTAGCAACTATGGGACCTCCGGAGGCCCTGTGGTTGCTTTGGTGGGGGAGGGGAGGGCAGTCATTATTCGCGGAATTTTCACATTTCCAGGGGTCTGTGGAACCTAACCCTGCAAATGTGAAGGGACGACTGTACTTCAACAAAGTAACTTTCACAGGCACTGGTTTTCTTGCTGCCTGCTTCTCTTCCTTCAATTCTACTGTGCCTTCTTTAGAGGAAAATGCAATGCTCATGTACACTGGACCAGTTCCATTATCTTTTACCATAACCATGCCAGAATATCTATATTCAGCTATGTACAGTAATTGTTCAAATATGCTCTTAATGTGGGAGTACTAGACATGCACACAATGACTCATTGATTCATCCTAGGGATGATCCAGGGCTCATCTACACAGGCCAAAATATGCCAGCTCCCCACCTGTGCATTCCACCCACAAATCTGGCCCATTCCTCCCGTCTTACCAGCATGAAATGGGCCAGCGTCCAGAGCACAAGAGTCAATCCCTGCAGCTGCTGCCATTACACTCCACATCACACACTCCGATGTCAGGAAGTAGGTCTGCAGTATGTGAGCAAGCCTTGGTCACATGCTGTGAGCCCCCTCCTGGCTATGGAAAAGCAAGGCAGAGGAGAGCTGCAGCAACAGCTGCAAGCTGGAAGGGGCTTCTGTGGTCACATGCAACCTGATTTGTTTTTTGCTGGCTGGAACATATTGAAACAGGTATTTTTAAAATGTGCTATAACTGGCCCTATCCCATCCCCCCCCCCCACATCTTTGCCCCGTAGGTTGTGAGGACTGCTTGGGGTCAGAATGAGGCAAAAGCTGTGATTCATCACAACTACAGGGCTCCAAGACAGGGGTAAAACAGGGCAAATTTTACCTCTGTTAGACGCCCCGCCCCCAGTTGTCTGTTCTATCTTCAGAGTCTTTTCCTGTCTGTACTCTTTTGTATCATCACCACCACCACCACCACCACATCAATTTATATAGCATCATCCCTGTACATGACACTTTACAAGTAAAAGAACAAAACAGTTCCCTGCCCTCAGACTTACAATCTAATTAGGACATGACACAAAAAGAAAAGGTGATTGCAGTGTGGGAGGGGATTAAGTTCAGCAGATACTGCCTTGTCTTCTCTCCCTACAATGCTACAGCAGTAACAGTTGGCATGGAGGGGAGGGCCTTTCATTTGCTCCTGGGCCTAAGCATGATGGAACTATGCATGTGGGAATTTTGTTGTGATTCCCCTTGCACTCCCCCTGCCGTGGACAGTCATCTTGTTCATGAACAGTATTTTTGACTACCTTAACACTGAGAAAAAAAGGTGAGATAAAGATGTTTTGAATAAATAAACAAACATTCTTAAGGAAAGGCTCTATGCATGAATGATGCCCAAAGCAAACTAGCTAGACTGTATTTGCTACCCTTTGGATGCATGCATGAATCATCCACTATGCCTTGCTGTTTGTCCCTTGTTATTCAATTTCTGGTTATTTTACTTTACATAGGAGAAGATCAAAATGCCAACAGAATCAAAAAATATGGGCTGAGATAATTTTTTTTTAATGAGTTATGCAGTTCTTTCTTTATGAAGAACGGATTTCCAAGCAAATGTGGTTAATGTGTTTGTTTGGGCTTTTTCCCCCCTGGTTGAAATCTTTCCAGAGAGACTTACACATCATGGTCTGGGAGGAAACACTTTGGTAAGAAAAACCTACATGTTAGAAGGATCGGGTATTTTAGCACATTTCCCATAGATAGATACAAAATGTATTATCTCATTAAAAATAGATTTACAACCGCTCTGGGTGTTATTATATACAGAAATTATATTTTTCTTATCATAATATTTGGGTATGCTTTACAAAAAAATAAAATAAAAATAAAAATAAAAATAAAAATAAAGAAATCATCCAGTGGTTGTGTTGCTGCTTTAACCTCAGTAATGTGTCACCACAACAACCCAAACTATATGGAAGACTCAAGCAAAATGCATGGAGAAAGGCTATATATTCTTTCCCCCACTGAATCATAGAATTGTAGAGTTGGAAGAGACCACAAGGGCCATCCAGTCCAACCCCCTACCACGCAGGAAATCATGATCAAAGCATCCCTGACAGATGGCCATCCAGCCTATGTTTAAACACCTCCAAGGAAGGAGACCCCACCACACTCTGAGGGCGTGTGTTCCACTGCCGAATAGCTCTTACTGTCAGAAAGTTCCTCCTAATTTTGAGGTGGAATCTCTGTTCCTGGAGCTTGCAGCCATTGCTCCATGTTTTAGTCTCTGGAGCAGTAGTTGCTTGCTACTTTCCACTGTATCAGCTTAGTAGTGCGGGATAACCTGCTGACTGCTGCTATGCTGCCAATGTTTAGATGGCTCCATAGTTCTGATTCTCTGTCTGCTCACCAATGTTCAGTGGCGCTCAGTTGTGTTGCCACATTTAGGTTGCAGATACAGAGCCAGTGAAAAGCTATAGGTTTATATAGAACCAATGCAGAAGTTGTTCTAACCTGCCTGGCCTCTTGCCCTTACTGACCCTCCCAACAAGCTGACATCTGATTTTCCATCTACCACTAGGGTGGGTAGATGTATGCCTAATTATTTTATATAGTTAGAAAAATACATGATAAACTCAAATGTCTCTTCTGAAACCACACTTTGCAAGGCAAAGAAAAACATTCATCTCACTAGGGAAGATAGGAATCTCTTATTATATTATTAGGTCACACACTATTTGTCCATCTAGCCTTGTGTTGTTGTCTACTTTGACTGACAGTGGCTCTCTGAGGTCTCAGGCAGAGACCCCTTTCCCATCACTTGTTACTTGCTCCTTTTAATTATACATGACAGGGATGAAACCTGGAGCCTCCTGTGTGCAAATCATGTGCTCTCCCACTGAATAATATGGTCTCTTCAAAGAGATGCTCATCTCGGGCTTTGGATGAGCTGCTGGAACATGGAGGACTGCTGCTCTGCATCCCCTATTAGCAAAACATAACAAAGTAAACTGTGCTGATAGATTAGAAGCAAAATCCAGAATCTAGACTCAGCCAATGCCTTTGTTACGGTCAAACAAACATGCACAAAAAACAATGGACCAGCTTTTCAAGATCTTCTAATCAGGAAAGACATTACATGAGGGTGGGGGTAGGGAGGTGAGCAAAGGGTCAAAGAATGAGAGGCTGGAAGGCTGACTTTTTTTTAAAAAAAATAGTCATCATGGTCAATGTCTTAAGAAAGCATGGAAGACTGTTCCATTCAAAATTAATTGCTAGCTTTGCTAATGTAAAAACTGCTAGCTACTATTGTTGCTGCTGCTGTTGTTGTTCCTGTTGTTATTGTTGCTGCTGCTGCTTCTCCTACTGCTGCTACCACCAGCACCTTTGCCTACCAATGACCCTGCACACTTTCCCAAGTAACTACAAGACTTTACATTTTCAAAAACAGGAGAATCAAAAATTGTGCTTGTCCCAGCATTCTTAGGTATAACCTGAAATCTGTGTGATATCTAGTAGAGTCTCAGTCTCTGCTTAAGTCTTTCATTAAGTTTCTGCCTCCTCCTCCATGCTATTGTAAGACAACAATTTCTCATGACATACTGAATATTCACTCTTCATTGGTTACAGAAGGTGTTAAAGCAGCTTTCCCCAACCTGTTGCCTGGGGGTTGGTTACCTTACCAACAATGGTAAGGAGTTGATTTTATTAGCAAAGGTAGCACCTGAGCAAGAAGATGACTTACAAAATATTAGGCCTATACAAATAAACAGGCACTTGGCCATTCCACTTTATATTTCTCCTATAAGTTTTCTTTGTTTCCATGATTGGTCACAACTACATTTCCTATAACACCAGCCCACATAGAGGGCAGTAGGATGACTGCGGCAGGCTGTGTCTGTTCTAATTTTGTGCCTTAGAATGAATATGTCTTCCATGTGTTACTGGGGGAGAAGCAGTGGATGAGCAATCATGCAAGTTTTAATACCACAGGCCTAATCCATATCTAACAGAAGGGTGCTCGCCCACTGCTACACTCAATAGTCCTACTGTGTCCCCACCAAACAGATGATCAGTTCTGTCAGCTATGACATCACTGAACAAATGTAGGATGGGTGTTCCTGCTTTTAGAGTCCCCCTCTCAAAACAGTGACTGATGCTGTCAGAACTGACAGTGTTGATTCTTCAACAATGTGCATCTGGTGCAAAAAAATACAGCAGAAAGTTCAGAGATCACCCTGGTTGGGTTGGGGACACTGCATATTAGAACATGGACAATTTAATCCACTTGCAGAGAGTCTAGAAAACATACAATGAAATGTTTCTAGGGATGATTATTTAATTTTAACTAACAGATTTTCTATGTTCAGTGTTTTATTAGCCATTTTTAAAAGTGGGAGAAAACATTGATAAAACCAAAGAAGGCATTTTTAGTGTCACTTCTAAAAGTAGGCTGGAACACTTCCAAATTTTTTCTACCTCGGCAGAGCAAACCCTTATTCAGAATAGCTAATAGTTTTCCAGTATGTCTACAAGGGGAAAACGCTTCATTTACCAAAACATTATGAAAAACTCCAGAAACATCTTAGTGGAACTAAAATTAGAACACATTAACATCAGAGGAAAATTTCTACTGCAATCATCTTGGATTGTGAGAAAAAGCAGAGAAGCAAATGATGCAAGATTGGATTGCCAGCCTCTCTTAACCATTGAGTAAAATAATTAAGCTTTATTAAAGGTAATGAACTTATTGTCTTCTAATTATGGTTCTGTGGTCACACAAGGAATCTGGAACTGGCTCAAAAAGAGTCCAAATGTTTGAAAGTATAGTCTTATATGCACCTTATCAGTTCATGGTCCTGTACTCAAGGCCTCTCTACATTCAGGAAAAAAAAAATCTTGGAACAGGGGTCAATAACTGCAGTGGGTCTTGGGACTGCCCTGGGACTCTTCAGAGGACATAGACTCTCCCAAATGCCAAAAGACCAAAAAAAAAAAAATCAAACTGATTAAAAATCAACCTGGGTAATTAAAAAATTAAATCATACAAGTGGACCCTGTAGCCTATTTAAATGATGGACTGCTGCTTCTTGAGGCTTCCAAGAAATTCCCTTTCCCCTCTCCACCCTCACCCCTTCTTTGGCCAGGAGAAGTCAGTCTGGGGAATCCATAGGGGTCAGAGGCTAAAAAGACATCTTTCCTGGCCACAAGGACTTTGCCTACCCTGCCTTAAAACATACAGGTCAACCACTTACCGGTAAGTGCAGTGTTATCCTTCCAAAGAAGACTTGACAGTAAGTTAATCCATATGATGAAAGGCTACTTCAGCTCAGCAGAACAGCTCAGTTTACAGCAGCAGAATACATACTCTTCTATATAAGTAGAAATTCTCCACTTAATCATTGATATGTCCAGTTCAAAGGATCTCAGGTGACATGGCTTCCTGATACCTTACAGAGCCATTGGTAGCAGACATGACTAGGATAGACTGTTAATGAACCAATGGTCTGACACTGCATTGGGCATATTTGCATGTCCAGTAGCAATTAGTATTTATTTTGCATGCACAGCATGCTGTGTTTCCAGCTCAAGTGCAAGAACAAACAAATGAAAAGCCCATCAAAGTTCATGAATACTGTGCAAAGAGTGTATATCACCCAGATTCTGGAGTCCAGATGACTCAGTTCAGAAAATCACTTTTAGAAGAATCACTATGATGATGTGCTGGAGCCATCCTTAACCCAGCTGTGGTAGAATGATGTTCTGGGTCCTGGGACATCATCCTAGCCCTGCTGAGTTATGGATGGCTGCAGCATGTCATTATACTCATTGTTCTTAAAAATTACTTTCCAGGTTCTGCTGCGACAGAATGAGGCAGAGTCTTAGGGTCAAATCAAGAGGTACTGAAGCTTGTCATTGATAGCATGCCATAGAAGTTCAGAAATGCAGTTTGTGGGTTCATACACTTTATTCTTTCGCAAACACGTGAATAGGTACCTGTTTTATTTTTCATGAGTAAAGGGAATAAAGGGTGTGTCCACACTACATAATTCTAATGCTTTGATACTATTTCTATAGAATCCTAAGACTTGTAGTTTCATGAGATACTTTACATCTCTGCCAAATAAACCTAGTGCTGTAGTTCAGAGGACTGTGCTAGAGAATTCTAAGCACCACACCAAACTACACATTCCAAATTTCCATATGAAGGAGCCATGGCAGTTAAAGTGGTATCAATCTGCAGAGCTGTATAGTGGGGTTATCTCCATAGCTAGAGTCCACATGGGTAGTTGTAGCTGCTATCCAATCAGCCACTACCCTCACATGACATGGGTTCATGCTGTGTGGTTGAGCCACAACTCTTGGGCAAAAAGATTAAATAGTGTAGATTAAGAGGCAAGCTTGGCATATCCATGAGAGTATCTAGCACTTCTCATGGATAGGATTCTGCCCTCACATTCTCTTCCCTGAGAACTCTTTTGTGGTTTCATGTACGGTACCAATACTAAAGACTGATGGAGAACTTGAATGCCTAAGGGCTTTTATCAAACAGGGGAAACCCCCTCCCCAAGGAGGTCGGGAGAAAAACGGCACTGTCCTGCCTACAGTGCTCTGTTTCAGATGGTGCCGTCCTCCTCCCGACCTTCCCCCATGCTTCCTCCATGCTGCGGGTGTGAGAAACAGGCTGCTTTTATTGGCAGAAAAAAACCCGTCAATAAAAAGTGGTGCCTGCAGCATGGAGGAAGCACAGGGGAAGGTCGGGAGGAGGATGGCACCATCTGAAACAGAGCACTGTAAGTGGGACAGTGCCATTCTTCTCCCAACCTCCTTGGGTTTTTTCCCCCTGTTTGAAAAAATCCTAAATGAAGTGAGGTGGGGGGCATACTTTAGTTAGGTGATGTTTGGAAGAAAAAAAGTGTATGTTTGGAGGATAAGCCGTTGAATGGGAATTGGCTTGGACCCATGACCTAATCGGTAGAACAAGCAGTGGCTAGAAACCCTGATTAAAGAGACAAGACACCAGTGGCTTAGAGAAATAAAGATTTTATTGTAGGAAAATGTGTGCTAAACTAATCTGGCTTCATTCTAGGGAAGAACTGAGAGAAGAACTGGCAGGGAGAGAAGAGGTAGAAGAACATCCCATTGAGTGTCAGTATACATCACATAGGTAGACAAGAAGGGAGAACAATTTGGGCCTCTCTAACTATCTTACTTTATTACTACTGCCCTCTCTGAGCCTTTCTTGCATCTTCATTACTAAGCACTGCACTTTTAACAATGGATTACAGCAGTTAACTATACATTGAATTAAGGAGTGATGGGGGTTTATGGCATTGCTTTCAGAAGGTGCCTGAATTGCATTTTGTTTTGTTTTGTTTCTGCAAAGGTACAAAGTCTGACGGTGAGGATAGAAGTAATGCCATGGCATTGCCCCAAATGGCAAGCCATTTGTCTTGCTGCATTCAGCAAAATTGATGATCTGTTGCAAGAAGTCAGGGCAATGGAATGTTTTGCTGTCTGGAGCTCGAACCACACCTTGAACTGGACAAATCATTTTCCTCTCATCTGCATGGGTTTCATTGAGGCAGATGAGTTAAATAGGGATTTGTTTCAATTGTGGTGATGATCATAGGTAGCAAATGTTTTGAGAAAACCATTAATTGAAGGGTAAATCTTTGCATCTACATAGGATAGTTATGTACAGGGGAAATCAACATGAAAATTGTAAAATGGACATAGTAACATCAATTTAGCCCCTGTCACTACTTCATCTTCAGTTTGTGGCCTTTGTGGAAGTCATTTCTCTCATTCTTGTCTGCTATTAATCATGTATTTCCACAATCCAAGGAAAGAACATGTGAGTGGAAACATTATTGAGCCTTGCCACACCTCCACTGATGGGTCTGTGTAACCATATTCTCCACATTTCTCATGTATCAAAAGGGGCTCTACATATGTCCTAATATATGCACCTAATCCTTCCTCCCATGAAGGACTTCTATGCATGTACATTGGTATGCATATAGAACCATGTCTAACAAGTGCTGGGAACACAAGGGGGAGGGCCAACTGTGTTGACACTGGGAGATTGCTCACTCCTGAGATTCCTCTCCTCCATGCTTTCATCATGTAGAGCACCTCTACCAGTTCTAAACATACCTCTTTATTGGCAATGTGTGTCACTGTGAAAAGAGGCTGCCACCCTTAACTTATCCTTTTATACTAAAACATGGAAAAGTTACTGTTTTAGACTATAGCTCCCAGAATCTCCTCCCAGCCAGCATGGTCAATGATAGTCCAAAATAGTAACTTTTCCAAACTCTATTTTTGCTTTCTAAAACCAGCCTAACGTGAAAAAATCTATACCTGAATAGAAATGGGCACCCAAATTGAATGTGGAGTTCAATCATGTGAAAATTTCCAACATCTTTCAGAACCTTTGGCTTCATGGAGCTTGAGCATGTCCTCTTAGCAATATTGAGCAGGAGGCTTGTTTCATTGATCTCCTTTGCAGTCTGCTTCCTTAAGCCCAGGCAGCTCAATATTTACAGAATATTAACAGTGCTGGATATTTGCAACAATTAAGTGAGTGAACAGTTATTCTTGAGAGCCAGCATATTGTAGTGGTTTGAGTGTTGGACGATGACTCCGGAGATCAGATTTCAAATTCCTGCTCAGTCATGAAGACCCACTGGGTGACGTTGGGCAAGTCACATTCTCTCATATCTTGCCAAGAAAACCCCATGATAACCTTAGGGTCACTATAAGTTGGAAATGACTGGAAGGCACACAACAACAACAGTACAAGTTATTCTTGGGAGGTGTGTGTGTGTGTGTGTGTGTGTGTGCATGCACATGTGCATGCATTTACAAACTTGTGATATACACATGTAGTCCCTCCCCATGTTTTGCAAACATGCTTTCTCATGTTTCATTCAAGCATATGCATTGTATCATTAATCAAAAACAGAATCATGACGAAAGAATTGTTGCGTAGCAATTATATTTAACCACAAGTTTCTCTACACAATTATTTCTACTCTCTCAGACCCCACACCTGCTTCTTTTATTTTCTTTTTTGAAACCTAGACTGGAAAGTCTATCGTTGGATTGGGAGCATCCTTTTCATAATGTTTTCATATATATTTAAAAATAGCTCCCCAAACTAAAGACCCAATGCTAGATGAAGCCCTAGAATATTATCTTTTCACTGGCCGAGTGGATATGAGCCTGTACTGTCTGCTCCTCCTTCGGTTTGCTGAACAAAAGCAGTGAGAGTAGACATTTCCTGATGCAGTCTGTACCAGATAATAGGCCATTATTTATCTAGTGCCTAAGGCTAGACCTCTCCTTCACTTCACTTCAAACCACAATACACCAAGGTAATTTTAGGAAGTTTGGGGAATGGCATACAGCTGAAACTAATAATACCTGTCCGACTTATACATATTTCTGTTTTGTTCAGCTGTTGGATTTTTACTTGGTTCCTTGATTATTTTCATGTCTTTTCTACTTACATGCTTCAGTTGAAACCCATCAGTGGAGAACAGGGACACTCCATCTATCACCCACCTGCATATTTATTTATTTATTTATTTATTTATTTATTTATTTATTTATTGGATGTACAAAGCATAACTTTAAAAAACAAAAACAAAGGTGGATCTCAGCTGTGGCATCACTAAGGCTGGTGTTACCCCTCCCCCTGAGGGTGTCACCTTGTGTGGTTTGGCCTCTTTGCACCTGCCGAGTGCTGCCAATGGATCTTAGGATGGTGTACATAATATACATGTTCTAAAACATGTAGCTGTTTTTAAAATCTACATGGTACAGAGCAGTTGTTCTTAACCTGTGGGGGGGGGTGCAACATCCTCACAGGAGGTCTGCGAAGACTTGAAAGCTGCTCAGCCCACATGACAGGAGCCAAGGAAAGGCTGGCTGGCTTGACCTGCACATTGCTGTTCAATCTGCCCCAAATTTACAGGAAGAAGCAGGAGAAAAGTCTTCCCTCCCCTACAGTGCCTCTGAGGGAAGGGTTAATGGATGGTGTAATTGTATTCTTATTATTATCCAGTATTATTGTTATTGTTTTTGCTGCTACTGTTGTTGTTTTAAAGCTTGAGTTAAGTCTTGGGGGTCTGCAGCAAAAAAAAAAATATATATTTGAAGGGGTACCTGGTAAAGAAAAGACTAAGAGTCACTGGTATAGAATACAAATGCCTAAATTAACACCTGTCCCCATACCAAGTTGCTCATACATTGAAGTCATCTGCAGAGATTCACCTCCAGATGTCACTACCATCTGAGGTAAAGTGTCTGGCAAGCAGAGTAAGAACATTATTAATGGTCATAAAATTGAAATTATTTTCTCCCAGAAACCTACCTGGTACCTGTTGGATGCGCAACAACACTTAGCACTGAAGAATCAAAAATGCCTCAGAGAGGGAGGGCAGTAGTAATACAGTTAGATAGTTTGAATGACCCAAAGTGTCCTTCATCTTTGTCTATCAATCCTGACCCCTCTGTGATGTAAACGGATACTCTTAGGGATGTTTTCACCTCTTCTCCTTCCCACATTCTCAGCTCTTCCTTAGAATGCAGCTAGTTTAGATTACTAAAGTAACTTTCCTATCTTAGAATGGAGTTCCTATAATAAAGCCTTTAGTTTGTTTCCCCAAGGCATTGGTGTCTTTGCTTATTAATTGGGGTCTCTAACCACTGTACGCAGTCTCTATCAGTATCAACATTTTTTAACCAGTCAGCATTGGACAGGGATAGTTTAGTTATTCCAAGCTTTTCAATGTGCTTTCTTTGTTATTATATTTTATATACCATAGCTTATATTTATAACCCACCATTCGGCTTAGCGGAAATGTTTTAAAATCAATCCGTCAATAGAATAATTCACATACGATGCACCTTTTTAAAAATCCACAGTTGGTACGTGATCCCCATTGCTGACTACCAAAGTTGATATATTTATAGTCGTTTCCTGCAAGTACAGTATCACAACATGTAGAACAATGGAGGGAATGCAGAAGGCTTAACCTCATCCATGTCTGATAATACATTTGTTCACAAAAGAAAAAGATTCCCCTTGAAAGGCTCTATGCCACTTTTTGGTGGTGTGATGGGGTCCAGTGGATGACTACAAAGGCAGCACATTAAATTGGCATCAGTGGTGTTTTTTTTTTTAAGGCATGCAAAACATTTGACAATTGAATATGCAGAACAAAACCAGACTCAGGGCTATATCTATGCCTTGCCCTGATGCCAGAATACATGATGAATGCAACAAATGTTACCAAGGAGATAATTGGAAGCAAAAAGTCAAAGAATGTCAATTTGCAAATTTTCAGCTGTGCTTTTCCTGACAGAGTAGATTTGAGATGTAACTGGCCAACTCTGCTGTATCAAATTAAAGATCATAACTTATTTTCATGCCATAGATTTTGGAGTGCAATATTTTATTTTAATGATGAGGGTTCAAAAAATATTTAACTTGACATATATTTTTTCTTCCTTTCTGAAATTTTGTGTCCAGAAAGGCATATCCTGTACCTCAAACGATACATTAAGATAGGAAACCAGGCATATTTGAAGCAGAGCTTGGAAAAGTTGGTTTTTGTTTGGTGCATGTGTGGTTATTTGTTTATAATGCAACTTTCAGACTCTCTCCAACTCATGGAGTTGTTGTCCAAAACAGTGACTTTCCTGAGTTCTGATTTCAAGTCATTCTTCTTATACAGCTTCCCAATGTTACCCAAATCGTGTGAAGTCCATGGGATTCACTTGTGACCTCTGAGTTATGATAACATATTGGGGAATCTTAACTCAAAAGTCTGATTCCGAGAGGCTGGGTAACTTATGGGATCTTTGCACCAGTGTATACCAGTACTAACTGAGGAAACTCCAAGCCAAAGTGAAATAAAAATGTTTTTTATTGGAAAATAATCACAGAAGCATTCAAACACGTGCACACTTTCACAAGTGATCACACAAGGCTAATGAAGAATTAAGAGGAAGTATTTGGATAGAGGAATAGGTTCGGGGAATGGGCTATAATTACCCGTCCTGAAAGCAGAGATCCATGCAACAGTGAAAGACTCAGACTTGAATCTGAGGATTGCACAGCAGACAGAGTAACTACATGTGGAAACTGTGGGTGCATGGCTACAATTTGAGGGTAATATTTATACCCCATATTATACCCTTAAGGGGTGTTTTGAGAGTAAAAACAATAGTTGAGTGGGTTTCCCACAGTTAGATAAAGAAACTATGGCTTCTTTGATTGCTGCTAATGGTCAGAACATTAACATTAAAGTTTTTTTTGGCTATCTCTGTATTGTAGATGGGAGAAGGTGTGAAGGAAAGACAATTGTGGGGATGGGTGTGGGCAATAGGTGTTCCAGTCACTTTTTGTTTTGACAGTATGACTCACTACCAGATGCATCCAGGGAAATTAGCACATTCCACCCTAACCACTGTCTAAGGGGGCCTCACTTAATCTCGTCCTTGGTGTTTTGGTGTTTGGGGAATTTCCAAGACAACTTTGTTGGTCTTTGGATGACCTTTACTTGAACCCATATGTGGCTGGTTTGGTCTACCAGAGACCTTGTGAACTGTCTAACATTGCAAAATTATGAAAATTATTGGAGAGAGGGGTGTAAGGCCAGGTAATACCAGTGTTATTGAAGAAAGGATGGAGACTCCTAGATAGGATCTCAGGGATTACCCAACAGTTACTCAAAGTGTGCTAGACACAAAAGATTAATAGTTCAGTTGCTGAGCTGGGAATGAAACAATGGTTCTCCCATTTGCTTGTATCAAAGGAAAGTGTAATATTGTGCCTGCCTATTAGGCCAGGGGCAGGTGGTAGATACGCCACCAAGGGGGTGCCAAATCCACTCTTGATTTTACTACCGTTCTCCTTCAGTGACACTAAATTGAATGGCAGCTCCCCAAATACTGGATCCTATTCCTCACAAAGGTTTGGCTTTGGGAGAGCTGCAAGAATGTCTGGAATCACAGTCACTGTATTAGACTGTGTAGTATGAATACAATGGAGTTATGGAGGGCACTAACAGATGAGAGTAACAACATTTCCGGTTCAAGTGAAATGCAGAAAGTTTTAACTTCTTTAGGAATTTAGAAAAGTGGAACTCTTTTCAGGTACAGATGCACTAAAAATGCTGAACAACAACAAGTTTAAACAATGATGGACTCTTGGAAAATACATACAATATTGGAACTATTTTATTCAAACGACACTTTTTTTTTTTGAGCTGTGGAATTGGCACAGCAAAACTTTCACTCCAACGCCTCTATTTTTCTACAATCCCACTCCAACTCTGGCCTCAATTCTTTCATAAATAGCCACCAAGGTACAGTAATTAGTAAAAACATTACTAATAGTAAAATAATAATTTGTAGTAAAAAGGTAGCACAAGGCATTTCATCACCACCATGTCAATAATCAGGCTATTTAGTTGGATAGAACATGAAATATATTTATTTGATTAAAATTTCTAAATGAGAAAAACTTCCTAACCGATGATAGCCGCCTTGAGTCCCTATATAGGGAGAAAGGCAGAAAACAAATAAATACATAAATACATAAATCCTATGAAAGTAAATATACAACAAATTATGCATTTAATAAATTAAATTAAAACTACAGATTCTGACCTTGGGCATTATCAGACATAGCAAAAATCACGGGATTATGATGTCATGCTAGTGCGAACAGGCCCCACTATCACACAATGCCATCATCTTCACATTCTTACACTGTTCTCCAGCTGTGAAAAAGGCATTATTTACAATTCAAGGGACAAGTCATGAATAGCTCCTCAATAGCGCTTTTTTCACACTATTGACAATGTGTGATACCACGTCCCATTGTAATCGCGAGATTACAGCATGATTGGGTGGTCCTCAGTGAAAAAACCTCTGGATGAGAATGTGAAAATGAAGCACAGGATGCTCTTTTTATAAACCTTCCCCTTTTTAGGTTTGTTTCAGTGCTTGTGTGTTCGTTTACTTTGTTAATTAAGGGGTTTTTGGAGTGTTAAGCACCTATTCATGAGAACTGCCAAAATCTTGCCCATGCCAAATCATGGAAGCAAACGCCCATTCATAAAGTGCTAGTGGTCTTTGTGCAATAATTCTGTGATAGTTCTTTCACGTGATTACAGCTACATGTGATAACTGCTATAATGCCATGATGTTCCCGCTATCTTCATTTGCGGAATTACAGCAGTCTTAGGTCCTAGTCTGATAATGTCCTCTGACTCCACCTCTACACAAAACTCATAGAATCAAAGAGTTGGAAGAGACCACAAGGGCTATCTAGTCCAACCCCCTGCTCTGCAGGAATACACAATCAAAGCACTCCCAACAGATGGCCATCCAGCCTCTGCTTAAAAACTTCCAAAGAAGGAGACTCCACCACACTCTGAGGCAGGGCATTCCACTATCAAACAGCTTTTACCATCAGGAAGTTCTTCCTAATGTTTAGGTAGAATCTCTTCTCCAGTAGTTTGAGTCCATTGCTCCATGACCTGGTTTCTGAAGCAGCAGAAAACAAGCTTGTGCCATCCTCAATATGGCATCCCTTCAAATATTTAAACATGGCTATCATGTCACCTCTTATCCTTCTCTTTTTCAGGCTAAACATACCCAGCTCCCTAAACTGCTCTTCAAAGGGCAAGGTTTCCAGACCAAATTGCTTCTGACTCCAACTCCATCACTTTGACTCCACAGCCTTGCTTTTTTCATACCCATTGTCAGAACTGGCTAAAATGAACTTTCACCTTTTAAAAATTTACTTCATTTACATTATCTACTTATATCCCACCTTTCTTCTATCGTGAGACCAGAATGGCTTCCAACAAGGTTAAAACAAATGAATTGCTTGCAGTCTTATCAAAACAGGGTTGTTGGTTTCACCCAATATAAAGAATCAAAGATCAATTTGGTAGTACCTTGGGGATTAAATGGCAAAATTTCACCAGCTTCTTAGAAATCCAGTTAATGGATTGAGCAGTCATAGAAGATTATCAGGCATGGTAAAAAAACACAAGAGGAGCATGCAAGGACAATGTTACTGTCCCGCCAATGAAAAGTGATGCCTTACTTGCAGCTGCAGCACAGCCAGCATGCGAGGACGATGATGATGTCTGAAACCAGGGCCCTTCGCAGGACACTAACGTCATCCTTGCATGTTCCTCTTGTGTTTTTTTGGATGCGTCTGATAATTGCCATAGATTTCCTTTCTTAAAAAAAACCAGTAAAAAAAAGTAGCAATTCCACCATGTAGCATCTAAAGACAAGTTTCACATTAAAACAGCATGGATCTATCTCCTCCCATACAATCCTCCCCCTGCCCTCTGGTCCTCTGGGAGGAATTTGCTTCAGCCACAAAAATCTAGGCTGTCTGCAACCTCCCAGAGGGCCTTTTCGGTAACCGCCCTCAAATTATGGAATGGCCTGCTGAACGAGATCCATCAGATGATGAGTTTAAGTAGCTTTAAAAAAGCACTAAAGATGGATCTCTTTCAGCAGGCTTTTCCTGATTAGATCCCGGCCTCAGGAGCTGCGTCTCCTGGCCCCTTTTAGTCCTTTACCCTGACTCGCTGGCTGTTGATTTTTGTATTTGTTTATTTTATGTGACTTTTAAGTTTAGGTGGATTTTAATTTGATGCTAGTTTAATATCTTTTTATGGGGGAGGGTGGGGGTTGGTGGGGCTTAGAGGTTTTAGTCTGTATTGCTGTATTTTAACTGTTGCAAGCCCCCCCCCGATTGATTTTAACAGAGGGGTGGGGTAATAATAATAATAATAATAATAATAATAATATTTTTTTACCAGAGGATTTATTATTATTATTATTATTATTATTATTATTATTAGACAAAATCATCTGGTAAAAAGTTGAGAAGCCATTGCAAGCCTCCACATTCTATTGCTTACAAAAGCAACACCTGTGTATCTATGGCATGACTTGACAGTGGATAAAATTCTTTGGGACAAAAAGGCAAGAAATGATGAAAACTGACAAACTGATCATTTAATTTTTGGACAGGCAATAATATTTATTGCTTTCAAATAAATAAATTGGTGCATTTTATTCGGGCTTGCTGAGGAAGGTAATCATTCATTGATTTGGTGAAGTTCTCAGAAGCAATTCAAAAACTGTGAAAGGTCCCAATGTTTAATTAAAGTCTATGGAAGCAATTGTTGGGGAAAGACAACTGCAAATGTTGTCTTGCCAGATTTTGTTTCTGGGATTTCGACTCCCATGATAATTATCCTGGAATAGACATTTACCCAATGGAAATGAGAAAGCTAGGAATGTGAAGTCGAAGGCTTTCACGGCCAGCATCCATAGATTTTCCGTGGGGTTTTTCCGGGCTGTGAGGCCATGTTCTGGAAGAGTTTACTTCTGATGTTTCGCCTGCATCTGTGGCTGGCATCTTCAGAGAATCGTTGGGTAGGAGTGTGTGTGTGTGGGGGGGTAACCACTCTGACAGAGAAGGCTTAAGACCTTGTAAAACTACAAACCCCAAGATTCCATAGGATGAGCTACAGCACTTAAAGTGTTATTAAACTGTATTATTTCTACAGTGTAGAATATGCACCCTAAGGCTTCTGACACACTGCAGAAATAATGCAGTCTGACATCGCTTTAACTGCCCTGGTTCAATGGTATGGAATTCTCAGATTTGTAGTTTTGTGAGATATTTATCCTTCTCTGTCAGAGAGCTCTGGTGCCACAACAAACTACAAATCTCAGGATTCCACAGGATGCAGCCATGATAGTTAAAGTGGTGTCAAACTGCATTATTTCTGCCATTTGTCAGCAGCCTAGTTTGAGAGCAGGCTTGAAAAAAAGGAATATTCCATTTATATGTGCTTAGCACATAATTAACACCACACCGTAAAGGTAAACCTAAAACACACGCACAGACAAAGACACACATGCATGCATGTCAGGGCTTAAACCTTATTGTTTGTCCCAAGTAGAGGAGACCCACTGAATCATATAGCCAGCATGACAAAGCCTGCAAGTCAGAAGCTAAGGCAGATCCTTAATATATGTGGCCAATGGTTCATAATGTTGTTGTGCCATATCATAAGCTGTGCTTGGTTACAATTTATTCTCCTGGCACTCATACTTTACCATGGCCTTTCAGGCACAAATTAAGAAGGGGTGCATGGGACTAGAGAAAATGGTATTGTGTTTTGCTTTATGAAACATTTGAGTCATACTGTTAAAGGAATCCTTCTGTGAGGTGACCTATGCCTGTCTCATGCTGGTTCAAGATAGCCTTAACTCTGGTCTTAAACTAGCCATTTTTTTCAACAACAACAACAAAACCCAACATCCACCAACCTTTGAATTTATCAGTATAGCTCCATGTCTACATTTTTTGTCATCCCTTTTAGATGGAGCAAGTATTGCTGTTATTTTGGCATAGAATACTTGCTGGAGCAAGTATTACTGTATCTGGAACCCATTTTTACAAGTTTTTCCCCCTTTTTTTGTTTCATTTAACCCTAATCCAAATATTCAGTGCCATCAGCGTTAGCCAGTAAGTGCAAAATACATGTTAACTCCATCTTGCTGGTTAAAGATGTGTCAATGATGTAATTAATTTCTTTTCATCAGTGTGACACAAATATTATATGCATCTGGTGACAGTACTATTATGTTGGGTTTCACTTTTTGATTGCTCGCGTGGAGGAATATTGCTCCAAATATTGGATGATCAGTGTTCTGTAATTAATTTTGCAATACAAGTTCAGTGTGAATAAAAGGGAAAAGTCATTGTTTCTTGAGCCACTTCTAGTTAGTGCTGAAGACTTCCTTCTGTGCTTCAGTGCTCTAATGTGTATTAAAATGAATTCCTCTCAGAGGTTTTACATAAGAGCCATGTTGTGCCAGTAAAAATAACTGTCTTGAGAACTGTCTCCAGCTACTTTCTCCTTCTATTTCCACAAGGAGAATCTTGCTAAGCACTAATGAAGTCTTAGTTGCAATTTTCTGGTCCTTAATCTCTTCCTACCAGTTTTGTCATCACAAAGCTTCTCTTCAATTTGTTTGGTGTCTTGCCAAAGCTTTGATGTGTACCACTTTCCCCCTTAAACTTCCCTGGGTCATTTCCAAATGCAAAGCTAGATGACGCTATTGTGGATGCTGATTTCTGGAAATGGGGAGGGAGTCCTGCAAAAAAAAAAAAAAAATTGCCATAGGAGATTAAACTTGGGTAAATAAAATTAGGCTTTTGTTTATCCTCAAATGTATATTTGTGGATCTTTTCTGTCTTTCTCTTCTTTTCTTTCTTTTCCACAGGGCTAAGCTGCTGACCAAGACATAAAGGATCTCACTGTGCTTTATTGTTGCTGTTCCTATTTTTCATTTTTCTAAAAATAAATCTAACAGAGTAATGATCACTATAAAGATGTTAACACACATAAACATTCTTTATGTTTATTATGGTGGCAAGAATCCAGCTGGACTTAGCTGCAAAACTACAGAATGAGGTAGACAGTCCAATCCTATGCATATTTACTCAGAAAGAGCCCAACAGAATTCAGAAAGGCTTTCTCTCAAAAAGTAGGTTTAATCAAAATTATCTTGTCTTGCTGAAATAAATTAACTAGTCCAAACTGTCTGGATGACATCTGTGCAATTCTGACTAGAAACCAGGGCAAAAGCCCCTTAAAATGGCTTTTAAAGTACCAGGAAAACCTGGTTCCTGAGTGAAAAACCAGACCAATCTTTGGCAGAAACAGGCAGCTATCCAGGCAATCATGCACTGGAAAAGCAAAGTGCCAGTGGGATTCACCTGACCTGAAGGGCAGAATGAGCACCCACCCCACCATTATAAGTAAGCTGCCTGTCCTGGCTTCAGAGAAGGCAACTACCACTGGGGCTTTGATTTTTCAGTGCACAATCACCTGGGAAAAGCAAAGCGCCAGTGGGGGTCACCTCTCTGAAGCCAGATTGGGCAGCTACTGTGGGGGCTTTGCTTTTCCTGGAGCTTGGAGGGGTGATTGTGCACTGGAAAAGCAAAGTGCCAGTGGTAGTCATCCCCTCTGAAGCCAGAACAAGCAGCTAGCCTTGCAATAGCGGGGGTTGCTGGGAGTTCTGACCTCAAAGAGAGTGACTACCACTGGGGCTCTGTCTTTGGAATGAGAAGTGTTGCTGAGGAGGGGGAGAATGGTGGTCCTTCAGGAAGCGCTCTCCTCTGCCCCACCCCCCGAATCCAATGCAGATGGCTTGTTCACACTGCAGTTTCCAGCAAACTCAGGAGAAAACTTCGAGCTATCTAAAACCAAGATTAAGGGGGTATTCCCTGAGTCTGGTGCAAACAGGGCCTTCCAGTGCATGTCACTATTACACCAGATTCAGGGAGAAGGCTGCACATCATGTGGCATTATCAGGCCAGATTCAGGGTGGGGGAATTGGGGTTTGTGGCTGGTGCAGTCAAGCCCTGAAAAGCTGGTGCACTGAATGGCCTTTCAGTGGCTTGGTGTCATTACATATAAAGGGAACAGACTGAATTCCTAAAAGAGATGCAGTAACTAAAGTATTTCCCTACTGGTACAGTGTGCAGTGACGGAATAAACACCCTAAAGCCTCTATATTGTTTTCTGGAAGGCAGGCATCAAAGACCTATATTTCCACAACTGAAGTTTCAACACTGTAAAGAATACAAATAGAATAGTGTTCAGGTAGTTATCATTTTAAAATGTCTGTCCTTGAAACTGTTTCCAAAGTGATGTGGGAGGCGGTGGGGGGGATGTGTGTACATCTAAGCTGCCTGTAGGAGGGTAGAGAAGGAATGCAGCTTAGAGTATCAAAAGAATCTGGTCCACAGGAAATTTGATTGTTTTAAAATAATCCAAAGTAATTGGCTTGAGAAAGTAAGGAGCAATTGTATGGAAGGATTTAAAATGAAATTGGAAGGAATTTTAAATGCTCTTACTAAATTCTCTGCATAATACTCTAGACAGCCTTGAAAAACTTGATGCATGAAAACATGATGCAGGTTGAGTGACCAGGTTTGCGAAGGAAAACAATGGTGCTCTCATTGCCACAAAATAACATGTTTAGAACAGGTTTCATTCTGGCCCAGAATGTGTGGATTTAAGCAGTCAGGCAGAGAAAGAAAAAGTTATGGCAGCACTGTCTTTGTTCCCTTCTCTCATTTGCATCCCCTGACATAGAATCATAGAATCATAGAATTGCAGAGTTGGAAGAGACCACGAGGGCCATCCAGTCCAACCCCCCTGCCACGCAGGAAATCACAATCAAAGCATCCCCGACAGATGGCCATCCAGCCTCTGTTTAAAGACCTCCAAGGAAGGAGACCCCACCACGCTCCGAGGGAGTGCGTTCCACTGCCGAACAGCTCTTACTGTCAAAAAGTTCCTCCTAATGTTGAGGTGGAATCTCTGTTCCTGGAGCTTGCACCCATTGCTCCGTGTTCCAGTCTCTGGAGCAGCAGAAAACAAGCCTGCTCCATCCTCAGCGTGACATCCCTTCAAATACTTAAACAGGGCTATCATATCGCCTCTAAACCGTCTTTTTTCCAGGCTAAACATACCCAGCTCCCTAAGTCTCTCCTCATAAGGCATTGTTTCCAGACCTTTCACCATTTTAGTTGCCCTTCTCTGGACACGCTCCAATTTGTCAATATCCTTTCTGAATTGTGGTGCCCAGAACTGGACACAGTATTCTAAGTGAGGTCTGACCAAGGCAGAATAGAGTGGCACTATTACTTCCCTTGATCTAGACACTATACTTCTATTGATACAGCCCAAAATTGCATTGGCCTTTTTAGCTGCCGCATCACACTGTTGGCTCATGTTCAACTTGTGGTCTACTAGGACTCCTAGATCCCTTTCGCACGTAGTCTCATTCAGCCAGGTCTCTCCCATCCTATATTTATGCATTTCATTTTTTCGAAGGAGTAGTATAGGCATACATCAGTTAACAAAGCTTCTGACAAAGAAGCTTCTTTTTACAAAGTCTTCCCCCAGATGACAAAACCAGTAGGAAGAGATTGTCTACGTGGAGGTTTTTTGGCAGCACTGGCAGTGGGAGGATAGTGGAGGACAGCTGTAAAAAAAGCAGACTTTTGAGGTTGTGTTTCAGCAGTGTTTCTGCAGTAAATAATGCAATAAAGCATGAGTTAGCTGATCCTACTGTAGCTGTCTGTGCTTGCCTACTATAGACAAAGGAAACAGCAGCTGTGTGCAGCACATGAAGATGCTTAGATGTACAGGCTTGGCCACTAAAATGGAAAGCATAAGAAAAGTGAAGGCTGGTGAAAGAAAACAAATCATCCCAGGATACATTTTGGAAGAAGATTTCAAGTTGTCTTTAGGATGTTCAAAATTTTTTTGTTTCCTGATGCAAGGCTTACCTGACCTTGGTTGTTTCATTTGACATCTGCATATTGTTAGTTTTGAATAAATGTTTGCTGAAACATGTTGAACTGCTCCTTGTTTTTTGTGTTGTAGGAACCTATCCCTATTCCTGCCATGCTATTCTGCATCTGGTACTAAATTTTCTGTTAAAGAAGTAACGCCACAGAAGACATCCACTTCATTAACTGTTCAAAGACATACCTGTATTAGTCTATACCAGTATGTAAAGGGATCTTGTAGCACCTTTTAGACTGATAGTATGAAGTTTGTAGCATGAGCTTTTGTGGACTAGTGTCATGCTTTGCTTCCAGAACTTATAAATATACTCTGACTCAGAGTGAAGCAGTGGATGTGTCAGGACCTGCTGAACCAGAGCAGGAGGATGTTCCAGAGCTTCAGGCCTTAGAGACAGAAAATAGTGCAGTGTAGTGGCCATGTAGACTCTAATGTCTATTTGCTGAATGCTGTTACTTACAATCACTATTTGGGGTCAGACTATATTGCCCATGAGACTCTGGAAGTCTGCAAAGTCTTTTTCTTTTAACTCTCAGGCCTAGTCAAGTCAATGTTCTTACTAATCAACCCTATGTTCCATAAACATATGATGTAAACAAATTCTTTCTTTAATAACAGTCGAACTGTACCTAAATGTTCCTAAGCTATCTTGCCTTGTACTTTTTGAACTATCAACAAATTGTTTCAAGGGAAACTGCTGATACCAAAGAGAAGGAGGAGGGAATTGCTTTTTGCATAGTGTATAAAAATATGCTGTAACAACAACTCGGGGTTCTGACTCTTTGGAAGATATTCCAGTCAGACCCACCGGTGTAATAAAACTCACTTTCCAATCTGTGGGTCTGCTGTTCCATGATTTCTGCATCACAGTACCAGCTCTGGCAGAGGGTCCTGCCTCTTCAAATACAGAGGACAACTTACTTATACCCACCTTCTCAGCATGGAGACAACAAAATGAGGCCTTGAGGTGGTCTCAGCATTTTTATTGCAAGCAGCAATTAGCTAAGCAGCAGCTGCATTAACTGCTGAGCTATGAATATGTATCCCTGACCTCTTGTGGAAGATCATCTAACCCACCTGGTGATCTGTCATGTTCCTGCTCACTGTGTTTGATCCAGACTGTGTTTGTTACTCTGAACTCTGTTTGCCTGATTTGGGTTCTGCTGGACTACTCTGAACTCTGTTTGCTGGACCTATGCCTTGTTATTTGAATTTTGCTTATGAACTTGTATGTGCTTACTAGTAAAGTGTCTGACTTCATGCTGCCTTGATTCATTTGCATGTAATTAGCTTGACCATGCTGTGCCTCTGCTTATTAGCTGTATTGTAATCAGCCTTTGGCTGGTTGCCCAGACAGTGTTTGGACAACTGGGGGCTCATCTACACAGGCCAGAATACACCAGTTCCCCACCAGCATATCCTGACCACAGATCAGTCCCAATCCTCTCCTGTTTGTGGGCAAAAATGGGAGGAAGTCCAGACTGCCATGCTGATCCATTGCTGCTGCTGCTGCCTCTGCCCAAATTCTACTCTCTGGATCCAGAAAACCAGCCCACAGCACATGAGCAAGGCCCCTTGCATGTGACCAATCTGATCACATGTTACAGGCCTGCTTCCTGGCTGTGGAAGAGTGACAGCAGACAGCAGCTACAGTGATGAGCCAGCATGCTGGAATGGGCTCCTGCAGTCATACAAGGCCCAATCTGGTTTTTTGCTGGCTGGAGTGTTTTTTCCACAGGTATTTATTTTAAAATGGTGTAATGGGCTTTACCACTGTCTTGGCCTTCTCTTTGCCCTATGTAATAATGGGAAGATCCCATTTCCCATTATCTGCCAGGTCAGCAATCAGGTAACAAAGGGTTAACTAGGGTCTGGAGAAAGGTAACACGTTTAGGTTAGCATCATCACCAATGGCATAGGTCGCAAGAGACACTGATCAATCAAAGATTTCACAGTAGCAAACCTTTTAGATGCTTCAAAGAAGAGGTGATAAATGTTGCCTTGGGAGCCACAAGGAAGAGAGAACAAAGGGACCATGGAGGAAGGCTGTTGCAGATGGACAGCCCTGGCTCACAGCCTCCCCTGAATTCAACAGACTGAACTTTCTGGTCAGTGAGTAGATCAGGAAATGTATTGGATAGATTGCATTAGGGAATTATGTTATTTTTCCCACTTAGTTGAATGCTTATCTATTTCTGTAACTTCTACGAATGTACCTGGGAGGGAGGAGCCTTTCCATGAGAACTATCTGCATGTTATTAACTCTCCTTAGAATAAATAAGCTTTTTCTAATCTTTCTTCAGCTGAGGTGCAAGTAAGGGAATTCCCAGGCAGAGGAACCCCAAGATTGTATTTCACAAAGGCAGTGGAGTCCTCAGAGGCATGCTTGTGAGCGTGCACTGAGGCAGGGCTGTATCATACTCCAGGGTTTGTGAGGACCGCCCAGGGGCAAAATGGGGCAAATGCCCTGCATCAGCTGGACTGCAGGGCTCAAGGATGGGCCAAGATGGTAAATAGCCTGTGTAAATAAGCCCTGGAACTACTTCATCATATGCATGGAGTGAAGTGCCTGTGGACAGACATTTATATCAGTGAATGAGTGGTGTGTGGGTGTGTGTAGTAACAGAAATGCAAAACCTGTGGGTTTGTGACCTTGTGACAGGGTGACAAGTTCAGTTTTAACAATAGTTGGGTATCTTCAAAGTACTTGATTATCAGTTCTTTTTCATGGTGTCTGTAAAAATATATATAAAAATAAATCCAAATGTGTTCTTCTTATTAACAAGGCACCATAAAATAGAATCCGTAAGTAGAATGGATTTAGGTATACTTTAGAGAAAAGTTAATGGCTCACGAAGAACTGAATTTTTGCAGGGGTCAAGGGGTAACAATGATATTTTTCATCATCTCATGCCATATTGTTGTTGTGTGCCTTCAAGTCATTCCTTACTTATGGTGATCCTGAGGTGAACCTATCACAGGGTTTTCTTGCCAAGATTTGTCCAGAGGCTCAGAGAGTGTGATTCTCCCAAGCCTTGCTCTGAGGCTCAGAGAGTGTGATTCTCCCAAGGTCACCCAGTGAGTTTCCATGGCCAAGCAGGGATTTGAACCCTGGTCCCCAGAGTTCTAGTCCATCACTCAAAATACTACACCATTCTGGCTTTGTGCCATAGCAACATTTTATTTATTTATTTTTGTTGACTACATCAAAAAAGAGTAACTTTTCCAACCCCTCTCTGTCTCATGCCCAAATATGCACCAATTAGTAACAGTATCTACTTTCAGTGCATTCTATATAATTCCAGTGTCCAAAAGATGCCTCCTTCTTGGTTGTGATGTTCCCAATGGTAACATATATTTCTCATTTTTTGGTTTGCCTCTGGGGGACTTTTTTGTAACTTGGATCTGATCAGCAATGCCTAACTATCTGTAATCTAATTAACACAGCATCTGCTGCAACTTCACACTTCTTTCTTTTGAAAAAGCAACAGACCGTTGCAGTAATGGAATGTCAATTATATATTTTTTCCCTTCCTTGTGCTAAACACCTAAGCAAAACAAAGAGATTGGTACAAGTTGAAAGCTTCCCTCCAGCATTTTAATGATTACTTTTGGTCCAATAAATGGTACTGTGTTTGTTGATTTTCATTCCTTAGGACCAACAGGCTTTCCAAGATCTCAGATGATTTGTCTTTATGACAAAGAATTCATCATTCCATATAGAGTAAAATGGGAGTCTTACATGTGAATTCACTAAATAGGGAAAGAGGAAGGCTAGATGTGGACCTCTGTATACCAGGGACTCCCTGCACCTCCCTCCTCAAAGGTGAAGCCAAGAGCTTGTATGCATGAGATCTGTGTTTCTTCCAAAATTTCTGCTGGGACAGAAGCTGAAGAGAAGATACAGTTATGCAAAAGTGGGATGGAGGAGACTTGAATGCAAAGAATGGGAAAGAGGGAAACTTTTTCTTTTTCTTAAGCCAGATAAATCTATGAAGTTGTCTACATAGGCTGTTTACCCTGTCTTGCCCTGTTTTGGAGCCTTGCAATCCTGACGGCGCAGGGCTTTTGCTCTGTTTTGCCCCAGGCAGTCCTCACAACCTCTGGGGCAAAGATTGGGCTAAAATAGGGAGAAGGTGAGGTAGGGCCTGATTAAACTTTCCTTAAAAAAACAAAAACAAAGCTTGTTTAAATGTGTTCCAGTCAAAATAAAATGACCAGGCCCCATGTGACTACAGGAGCCTGTTCCGGCAGACCAGTCCACCACTGTAGCTGTTCTCTGCCTCACTCTTCAAAAGCCCGGAAGGGGGCCTACAGCATGTGACCAAGGCTGGTCATATGCATGGGTCTTGCTCTTGGGCTGAGGCTTCCTGACATCAGAAAGTGGGATGCAGACAATGGTTGTGGTGGCTGCAGGGATGGGCCAGCATGTCCATTTGGACTCCAGCCCATTTTGTGGAGGTAATGGTAGAGGAATGAGCCTGATCCATGGGCTGGATACACTAGCAGGGAGCCCTATGTGCCCTTTAGTGTTATCTGCCATTAGCTTACAAGATTTTTTTTTTAAAAAAGCAAAAACCAAACTTTCAGCCTTCACTCACATGTTCTCACTTGTCTCACAAATAGTTGAGAGTTCTTGGTCCAAAAATTTCTTAACTTTGATTCTGAATAGGTATGATTCAGGCTACAGGAAATGTGTAGCAATGTAATTACGATTGCAGATAATGTGCTATCATGTTTTTATGCTTTGTGTTTTTATGAATTTCTATAGCCCCTGAATAAGGCCACAAGCCTGACACTGGCCAAAATGTGTCAGGCATATTTACAAATAACTGTCTTTTGAGTATCTTAGGGCATGTCTCCAGTTTCTTCTGTGAATTTCATTGGATGCGTCCCAGTTTCTACTTCTTATGCATCTATTTTATCCTAGTTTGCATAGATATCTCATCTGAATATGTGAGACATTTGTTTACTACATGGGGAAGGAATTTCTTGACATGGCAGTTGCAACGAAAATTCTTTCCTCGAATGATGGTCAAGCTAATTGGGAAGTGGAGTGTTCTAGAAAAGGCTGTAGTAACATATCAAAGCAATTGTCAGAACTAATGATGAAAAATGCTTCCTGAAGTCTAGAGAGGATACCTCTAGGATATCTAGAGAGGCTCCTGGCATTAACGAGAAAGGTAGCAGCAGCACAATTTCTCTATGCAAAGGAGAATTCACATGACCACAAAGAAGACTGTGATAATCAGGCAGAGAAAGCCGGCACAGTGTAGTTGTTTGAGTGTTGTATTAGAACTCCGGGAGACCAGAATTCACATTCTCCTCCCCCCCACCCCGCATCACTGGATGACCTTGAGCAAGTCTCAATCTCTCAGTTTTAGAGGAAGGCAGTTCCTCTGAACAAATCTTGATTGATTTAATCCAACCCCATTTAATAGGGTCGCCCTAAACTGAAGTTGAGGCACATAACAACAAATCAGATAGAAGGGAGGATGAATTGCCTTGAGAATGCCTTTGGGTAAAGCAAAGAAAATTTCCTTGGTATTTAGGAAGCCTCCCTTTACAGAAGAGTAGGGGAACTCTAGAACCTTATGTTTGAATGATTTGAGTCATTCAGCAAAAATAAAGGTAACAGTTCACTTTCTACCAGGGACAATGAGCATTCAGCCTAAGAGACAGGAGGAATGATTTTCCATAATTCTGATCTGGATCTGGGAGACTTTAAAATAAATATGTTCCTCTACCACAACCAGTGGACAAGTGGGAGGAGGGGGTGAGGACTTACCACCATTGCCCCACCCTTGTATTCTCTCTGCACTGCTCTTGGTACCCTTAGGAGGAACGATTAAACCATCCAGCTAGATAACATCTAAGCTGATGAGAAGACCTCCTTTCCCTCTTCTAAATTGTATTTCAGTGAGGCTGCTACAACTCCTTGGGGTATAGTTACAAGGCCAGGATAAGTGGTAGCATTGTTATTGTTTTCTGGTCAGTTTTACTCAGTAGCCATTGGCATTTCATTGTTGTATTAATTTAACTTGTATTTGTTGTATTGGTTTTGTTTTATTTGACTTTATTAATGCTTTGCAAAATTATTTCCATCTTCTTCCTAAAAATGATATATTTTGACAAGCATTGTTTGTCAAAAGTGAACCAACTGCTGTGGAAAAGTGGGATACAGTATACCACAATAGTGAACAGTGTGGTCTTAATTAGGGTTGCCAGCTCAGGAAAACCTCAGGCCCTGAGATCTCGTGGACAAACCTGGGAACTAGGGATGTTCCTGGGGATGTCACAGGAGGCAGGGCATGATGATGTTATTAAGCCTGATATATTAAGCTTCAACCACAGTTGTTCAGAGCACTTCATCCAATTTTTTTTTTAAAAAAAGTTTAACAAAGGAAACAAAGGAGGGAAAGAGGAAGGTCTCTGGAGTCTCTAATAGCCACTTCAAACCAGCCTGCACCAATAGGAGTCAGAAGCACACTGTTGCTTTTTAAAAAAAAGCTTTTCAGGACACTCCCCTTGCTCTGAATCCTGAAGAATGGGGCCAGCCCCTGAGATCTGGGAATCCTGGTCCTAATGGGCCAGTGGCCATCTGAGCTAACACTGGGACAGTTGAAGCTGCACTGAATCCAAGGAGATTATCAGATGCATCAAAAGCAGTGTTACAACAATGCCAGGAGATCGCAAAAGGGCTACCTTATCAGATGATGTCATTCCCCCCTCATTTTGCACCCGTTATGTTGCCATTCCACCATCGCTGCTTTTTATTGATGCAAGAAGCCGTCAATAGAACCCCCGTTCCATTTGTGTTCTGGATTTGCCTGTGTGCGACAAGGTGCCCCATTATACTGGTGAGATCCCAGCGTCAATGGGAAGTCCCTGACAGAACACTTCCAGGTGTGATCAGGACATCCAGGTAAGTGACACCCTTTTTATGACCCTTCCTGGATCATTTCTACATTTTAAAGTGTGTTTTTCTGCTTGGTTTATTTGTTTTATTTCCCACACTCGTGTCTTCTCGTGAGAATCCATGGGATTTCGATCCAGGAAGTGAATGGAGTTCCATTAGAGTTCCTTTCACACTTGCGCTGCCCTGACAACCGGAGAGGCGGTAAATGAAGGGGGGGTGATTGTGGTGGGACTGGGGCAGGACAGGGATGGGAGTGGAGATTGTGGGATAGGAACACTTTTTTCATTACTGTCTGATAATCTCCCAAGCCACACTTAGCCTAAGTTTTTAGGCTTCATTATGTGAGAAGATACTTGAGAAGAAGGCATTCACAAAAATAGAAAGGCACAGAGAGGGGGGGGGCATCCGTGTGGGTAAATATCTCCATGTGTATGTTTAGGGAACATTTCGGATGTCTAGACTAGGAAAGAAGACAAGAATTTCTCAAGCGAATTTTTTTTAAAGAATCAGGAGGTGCTTGAAGGAAATATTTGTACTCACCACATTCCTCAGTGTTATCTGAAAGGACAGGATAGTGCTTCTTTATCCATTGCTAACTGGCATGTGTAAAGATGGAACTATTGACCCAGGCTGCTTCGCTATCCCAACTGCATTCTTATACTAACAGGCTTTTCTCTTCAGTGAAAGCAGTACTAAATAGAGAACCTCTTGAAGATACATGGTGTTAATTATGTTGTACCAAACCTTGCCTAAGCTAAACTATCATTTCTTGGGTAGTTTTTACTATAAAATGCCATCTGTGTCAAATAAAGAATGAGACAAAACTGCAATATTCATTTCAGCACTGGAAAAATGGAAATGTCTGCTAAGTATAGGAACAGCCTTTTAAAAAAGGATTTCATAACTCTTGCTTTGTTCAGTTTATCTTAATAATTAAATTTAATGGTGATAGCAGCAGGATTTATGTTATTCCAAGCTCACTGAGAGACAGTGTTACTGGGATTGATCCTGAGGAAGCAAATTGTTATTTTTTCACACTTAACTTTTTGGCATAAGCACAACTTAGGATCAAACTGATCAAGATTGTAATCTAACAATTATTATTAACTCCTGGTGAAATATTAATAATGAAGGGCTCCGAGTGTGGGCTGCTATTGTCATTTCAAGTCAGTATAAAAGTAATAGTTACCTTTCATGTTGCTTTCTTGCTGTTCTTGAAGAAGGCAAAATATTGAAATATGATTTACTAAATATAATACTCTGTGTCCTATATGGGGAAAACAGGGTATTAAATAAATAAATAATGAATAAATATTAGCAAATCATCACTACCTCACCATCATATCATATCATATTATATCATAGCTTTTATTACTGTCAGTTGTGGTTTTTGTGTTCAGGGGATCTCCATACAAGCACTTCCTCAGCATTTTACCTTGTACAACTTTTGGCAAATAGAGCCCTAACAAACATCCTGAATATGTTATTCGGCATGCTCAGGAATCTTTCTAAAAATAAATTATTCACATCCGCTGCCATGCTCCAGATTTATGCGGAATTAAAATCGTACATGCGTTTTCTTCTTCAGATTGTGGTTCTTTTCTTTTTTAGCCCACCTAAGAGTAAAAGCCCTCGTTAAGTTGACTTCAACTGCTGTTTTGTTTCTTGCACTTACCTCTTCTGTTACTTTTGGTACCAAGTTATCTGAGATAATTTTCCACCCAATGATATATTCCATGTCATTTATTCACACTATGCACCCACCAGCCGTCTGCTCCCTTGTTTCCTGCAGAATAAAGTTCTAAGTTGTCAACTTTTAAGTTTGTTTTGCTTATCTGACCCTTCTCTTTACCATATTGCTAACACATTTAGTATGGAACAAGCTTTTATGGACCGGAGTCCATTTCAGAAGTGTGAAGTACATTCCTAAATTGGCAGAAAAATATAAACACACACAGTTTGGGTGATGGTGAAGAGGAGTGAGGTCAGCAAGAAACAAAATGCAAAAAGAACAGACAGTAATAATTACATGAATGAGAAATTGTTTCAGGGACAAATAACTTCTGGTAAAGTGGGCTACAGTCCATGAAAATTCATAGTATAATACATTTGTAAGTCTTAAGGATCTTGTCTATACAAAGGGAAAAGAAGTGGATTGCTCCTCAGTAACGGCAATCCACAGCAGCTGTGATTTATCTTAATGGTTTTTTTGCAGGCATAAGCTTTGAATGTCTGCAGATCAAGATGGTGGCTGTGAGTGAATTACTCATGTTTTTAATTATCTCAATTTGCCACTGCCAAACTTTTTTTAAAAATCCTATTTCCTATGTGTAAGAGAGTGATATTTCGCCTTTATAAAAAAAGAAAAAACAACACCCCATTTTATCACCTTAGCACTTGCTCACTAAGGCGAAAGTCCAACATGGCGGCTCTGTGCGCTTGCCTTATTAGGAAGCTCCACCCCCTGTGCTCATTCAGCCAATCAGTTTTGCGTTTCTGCTCATATGGGAAAGCGAATCAATTTGTGTCATTTGTCCCAATGAGCAGGAATGTACATTCACCTTGCTGCTCTGGGAAAAGCCATGAAGGTTGTTCCTTCAGAATTTTTGGCATTTTTGACCCCCCTCTTTCCAAATACAGCCAAAATGAAGTGGGATGCCATTAAGTCAGCTTGTATTCTCCTCACATTCCATGAGCAGTATTTTCACAATTTAGAGAATCCCAAGGTTTGATGAGACTTTCTGAGCATGGAAAACTCACTTGTTGTCCCAGAATCCTCCAGCCAGAATGGCCAATGTTTGCCCTGTAGCTTGCTACATCAGACTAATATGGTAACCTCTTTGTAATAGAGGAGACATGCTTCCCACCAGGATATACAAACTGTGAAAAGTTGAAGCAGGTAAATTAATCCCATTCCTTTCATTTTTTTCCCCTATTTTTTCCCCAATTGGCATTCAACATTAATAGAATCATAGAACATTCTACAACTACTGAGCATGCTCATTCTGTTGTGAATTGTGGGGGGTGGAAGTGGAATGCACACTTAGGGTTTTTAAAAATTTTGTTTGAAAATTAATTCTGGAATCTTCCTTCTTCAGTGCACCTGTTTTAGCTCCTGTTCTGTTGGATCTCACCATCTTCCTATTAGAAGCAGTCATGGGCAATTTGCTTGCATTTGCAGCAAATCATTACTCCCTTATTAGCCACCTTCTCACACAGGGCAGCCCAATCTCATGTTAAATCATTGTTGCTAGACAACACTCTATCAGTATTGCCGGTTGTGCCCATTTTTTTTTTTTAAATTAAATTGGTCAGTGGAAATGTGAACAAGGAAGCAATTTGTGACTTGATACTGCAGTGCTATTTTCGGTCAATCATTCTTACAAATGTGTATGCTTGGGTTGAAGATGCTATGTTCTGTAATCAAGATTATTATTTTTGCATGTTTCCAGTTTTGATCCACTGACCACAATGAAAGCTATGCAAACATTCTGGAAGCTGTGATGGTTGAAATGGCTAATCTAACTCCAACTGCAGGTCTTTACAATTAATGATTTCTTCTATTCACTTGTGCAGTTCTTCTGGCAAATGCTATTCATGATACTGCTATAAAAGCCTCCTGATGCTGAGAGCTCATGGAAATCCAGCCTTGGTTTTGTATCTGATGCTTCTAGTACTATTGAAAAGGTACTGGACATTTTGAAATAAGCCTTACATTAAAAATATCTAGGGAAACAGCAGTGAATGAACAGCTAAAAACATTTAATCTTTCCAGAAGACCATGTTTTCTTGTTTCAAGGATATGGGAGTAACATTAATTGTTCTCTATTTTATTATCTTTAAGGATATTTTGTTTTGCTTAAAATTGCACTTGGTATTTGTGAGAAATGAGGTACCTCTCATGCCAATAAAACTGTTAAAAGTGTAACTCCGGTCAGAAAAATGATACTATAAAAATGGTATGCATCAAGTTTCACATTTATTTCTCCTCAGTGACTTCCAGACTAAATCTGTTCAGTTTACAAATCAAACAGATACTTTATTTATAGCTTTTTATGTCAAAGACTACTCAGTAAGCTTAGCCAGACTCTGAACTACCAGTGTTATTTTGCCTCTCAATATATATTACCCAACATCTACCATTGAGAGAAGACATTCTTCAATTAAAATTTAAGTTGACTTGATGTTGATGAAGAGTGAGGCAGATCTGGACATCAGAAGTAGTATATGATTCCTTGGCAGAGGCCGTAGTTCCAGCTGCTCTTAAGGAAACAGTTATGTAACCCTTGCTAAGGAAATTTAGGACTTTTTCTAACGGGAGGAAAAAAAACCCGAGGAGGTTGGGAGAAGAATGGGGCTGCCGTGCTTATAGCACCCCATTTCAGACGCTGCCGTCCTCCTCCCGACATTCCCCTATGCTTTCTCTGTGCTGTGGGCACCACTTTTTATTGATGGAAAACCCCTGTATGGATTTTTTGCCCCTCGTGTAGATGGGGCCTATGATTAGGAAGAACTTCCTGGTAGTAAGAGCAGTTCGAGAGTGGAATATGCTGCCTCAGAGTGTGTGGAGTCTCTTTCTTTGGAGATTTTTAAACAGAGGCTGGGGGGGCGTTTCAGGAGTGCTTTGATTGTGTATTCCTGCATGGCAGGGGGATGGACTGTATGGCCCTTGTGATTTCCTACACCTCTATGATTCTCTGAGCAAGCTTGCTTCTATAGGAGGGCTCTTCAGAACTGCTGAGGCCTTCTTGTTCCCCTGTCAGCTGGAAGTAGAATTAAAACTGTGGGTCCATATGGAATGTAAATCTAGCTCTATATTCCCCATAGCAATCCCACAATGCTTGTCCCCATAGGCAAGTTCTTAGGTATGTTGATTTAGAATGAACTCTGATTCGATTCAGCGGGACTGATTTCCTAAAACCTGTGCTTTGGATTGCAGCCTTCAATTAGCAAAGGTCTCCATAAGCAATGGAAGCTAAGAGCTCGGTTGCTCAGCTGGAATTTAAATCTGTTTCTGATTCACTGGTTTTGTTGTTAAGGTGGGGGGTGTATGAGAAGCTTGGGGTTCAGACAGTTTTTAATTTGAGAACCAGGGACAAGGTGGAGAAGAGTGTTACTTTGGAAGATGGAAGCACAGAAGAAACACAATGATCAAGAGGAAAGACAGCAGTATTTATGGTGAGAGAAAATGAGGTGAAGGCTGGGATTGCATAGAAAAAGAGAAAAATGCAGAGCCAAGAGGCTGGGATAAAAGAATCTAATCTTTCTTTAATGAAATATTTTGTTGTTTGAGTCACAAAGCCAATATTTTTATTTAAAAAAATGATAGAGGAAAGCAATCGGAAATAAAATATTGGCTTACACAAAAGACAAAGAAGCCAAAAAAGCAAAGGTCTCCCCCATTTGTTATGTTCTGAAGCAACTTCTGCTTCTCCCAGCCATTTAATTAGCCATTTCCCTCCTGGACTAGTTTGGAATGAGAAATGACTAATGAAAAGGGCTCATGGCCAGCAACAGCAGGGTCTGCTTTGAAACACACCAAACAGAGAGATGTTTACTGGAATCAGCTTGTTTTGTTCTTTCCTCAATTTATTTAAGGTAAATTTTGACAGCAGAACCAATAAAGGCAAGTAATGTGCAGAAATAGCAGGCACCAGTTATATCACCAATTGATTACCCCACCCAGCCGCCCACCAGCCTTTTGGCCAACTCCCACTTACCATTTTTGCAAAGAAGTCAGAAAAAGAAAAGATCCTTTAAAAGAAAGAAGGAGAACATAGAGAGCACTGGAAAACAAGAGAATACAGTAACATTGTTTGGGTTCTCAAAACAATCAAGCAATCCAATTGTGTCAGTTCTGGAGACAACAGCTAGGAAGGAAGGAAGTGAAGTTTATCTGTTTCAGGGTGAGCTTCTTTTCCTATGTATTTATTAAAGAAGGTTTTTATGTTAATTGCATTACAGAAATGCCATACATTTCTAGTAATTTTCTTCTAAGGATACACAACTCTAATAAACACTGGAGCTTCTGAAACTTTTCACCTGTCAGGACAGAGCTTCATAAGGCTAAGAAAGGTTAGGGAGCTTTGGTTGTCAAAAATGCTGGTGCCTTGGACTGACTGCCTCTGATGACCTGCAGAGTTTCTTTTCCCTGTGAGCAATTCAAACAGGGCATGTAGTCCTGCATAATCTGGCATCTTGTCCTTTACTTGCCTTTTAATGAGTCAGACTATTGGGTCATCCAGCTCAATATCATCTACCTCACTGGGCAGCAGCTGTCAGGGGCTTCTGGTAGGAAAATTTCCAACCCTACCTGGAGAAGCCACGTATTGAAGCTGGGTTTTTTTGCATGTCAAGTATCTGTTAGTCATGGCTCTTCCCCATAGAGTGAATTCTGTTACTGAGTCATAGCCCTCTGTCTTCTTTGAGCTCAAGAGGGCTGGCAAGCAACATCCATGCCACTGATTGTGTGTGTTCTGAGATTTCACAGGTTTCTATAGTGCTTTCAATATGCACAAAACCTTTTTTTTTTTTTTGACCAGACTGGCAGTGGAATAAAAAAGAGATGAGTAATAACAGAGCACTACAGAGAACAAATGCCAAGTGATGTAGATAATATTGAGCTAGATGACCCAACAGTCTGACTCAGAAAATGGTGGATGTATTATCACATCCCTTTCAACTTTAAAAACAAAACAATACACTCTTGCTCATCTGTATCTGTTAAAATAGTCCATGGGATATTATGCCAGTTTAAGATAGGGATAATATTGGTTGGCATCCTTTTATTGACATATGGTAGCATGGGTCTATTTTTAATCTTTGCAGAGGTTGGTATTCTCTTCCTCTTGCAGCAATAATGAAAACACCACCCTGGACTTACCCTTGCACTATGATAGCCTACCTCCAGGCCATTCCATTGTTGGTGGTGAGTGGAGAAGATTGGAGAAGTTTCTAGTTATATTCCCATAGCCAGGCACACACTGATGACATCAACTGCTGAGACCCCCCAGAGGATCCCAGCAGATTTCAACAGAAGACATTTTTGCAACTGCCTTGCTCTCTGCCAACAACTGAATGGCCATGGGGGGGAGCAGTTATAGTAGTGGGGCTGGTGCCAGGGAACCTATAGCTGAGTCCCACATGCGGCATTCTTATGTAGTACTTGAGCATGTAGAATCTTGGCCATTATGTGACTGCCCCCCTTTAGTGGTGCCTGCTGCCTGCCAAGTCAGTGGGTAGTGGACTGTTCTTGGTTTTACTCAAAACTGTAATGGAGCTTTCTAATGTGCTGGACCTATTTTATGGATAGGGTTCAGCACCTTGGATATCTTCTTTAATGTTTGGATAACAGCTCAGAGTAGATCCACTGCCCCATTGACGCAGAAGCCACCAGTTGCCACTATTATCACATCAAGTACAGATGGGAGTGCCTCCCCCGGCCCAAACCAAGTACAACACAGATCAGTTTTCTTTTCTAGTATGGAAATTCTTTTTAGCATTTGCTACACTGCCACAGGAAGCTTTGGCTCAACCCATAGTATCATGTACCTACTTTGTCTCTAAGCATATGCCTTCGAAAGATACAGAAAATGAATTCATCTGACTCTAATCATGAGCTGCTATTCTTATTTGCATGCATGGCAACACCTTTAAACAAGGCAAAACACCCATACCTGCAGCAATTAGATTTCATTTGAGAAGTAAGGAACAGAGAAACCATCCAAGATCATAGCACCAAAATGCAGGATTCTAGCAAGCTTTAGAATTCAGCCATGTTGGGTTACTAGCAGGGTGAATATGTGCCTTCTCGTTTGCTGGAAGTAAGGACTTCCTAATAGTGATTCTGTCTTTTGAAATAAGCTTCACTTAATTCAGAGGGATTCACTGCCAGGTAAGTATATATTTACCTACCAGGGAGCTCAGTGGGGCTTCATTTTGAGTGGAAAAATGTAGAATTGCAGTTTTAATCTTACATTTACACTTCCATAGCATTGCCTCTATTAGTGCTGAACACTTCCTTATTATTGCAGTAATAGCTTAGCAATTATTTATTATTTATGGTTAGCAGGCAAGAGAACTTTACAAGCTTTATCAACCATTCTCTTGTTTATCTGAGTAAAACCACTGTTATTAGCATTTATTGACAGAAGTGTAGAAATCTCAAAGTTGGCAAGATTTTGGTCAAGACAAGGCAAACCATCTCAGTACAGTGAGATAGTTTTCTTGGACTCTCCAAGTCTCATTTAGTGTCTTTTCCTTTTCACACTCACAGCAAGCACAAAAGGAAAGGCTGATTAACAACAAAACACACCTTATTTTCAGCTAAAATCAATTACAACCCCCCTCCCAGAATCATAGAATCAGAGTTGGAAGAGACCGTAAAGGCCATCCAGTCCAACACCCTACCCTGCAGGAATACACAATCAAAGCATTTCCGACAGATGGCCATCCACCTTTTGTTTGAAAACCTCCAAAGAAAGAGATTCGACCACACTACAAGGCAGTGCATCCCACTGCTGAACAGCTCTTACTGTCAGGAAGTTCTTCCTAATGTTTAGATAGAATTCCTTTTCATGTAGTTTGAATCCATTACTCCGTGTCCCAGGGGTTGTCTACATGAACGGGAAAAAACTGACTGCTCCACAGTAATAGTAAGTCGCAGCAGCTGCAACCCATAAACATTGCATGCCATGAGTGGATTACTCACATTTTGAAATCTGCTGCCAACAACCTTTAAAAAAAAAAACACCACCTTTCCCAAAAAGAAAGAGAGAAAAAAGTATAGCACAAACCTTTGTTTTATCACTTTAGCAATCACTCGCTAAAGTGAAAAATTCAAGATGGCGGCAGCAGGTGCTTACCCTGTAACCCAGCCCTGCCCCCTGTGCTCATCCAGCCAATCAGGTTTGCACTTTGTCCTGCATGGGGAAGTGATTCATGTTGAATTGCTTGTTTTAACGAATGAAAATGCCCATATCACTGCAGCTTTTTCAAAAAGTCAGGAAAAGCCGCACATGCTTTTCTCGTGTAGTTTTTCCTCTTTTGGGGCCCCCTTCCTTCACAATACGATGAGACAATGTGGGATCCCACTAAAACAGCTCATTTTCTGAGCAAATTCTGTAAGGAATATTTTCATCGTGTTGACAACCCCCTAGTCTCTAGAGCAGCAGAAAACAAGCTTGCTCCATCCTCAGTATGATATCCCTTCAAATATTAAAACATGGCTATCATGTCACCTTTCAACCTTCTCTTCTCCAGGCTAAACATACCCAGCTCCCTAAGCTGCTTCTCATAGGACATGGCCTCCAGACCTCCCACCATCCTGGCCACCCTCCTCGGGACACATTCCAGCTTGTCAATATCCTTCCTGAATTGTGGCGCCCAGAACTGGACATAGTATTCCAGGTGAGGTCTGACCAAAGCAGAATAGAGTCGCACTATTACTTCCCTTGATCTAGACACTATACTCCTATTGGTGCAGTGCTTCTGAGTGCTGAACAGGATCATTCTTATTGGAAGTGAAACTACACTGTAACATTTTGTTGCAGTTTCCACTTTAACAACACTAAATTGCCCATCTCTTATTTCCTGATTTAAAGTGTTTGGATTCATTGAGGGAAACTTCACAAACAAATATAGCATCGTGCATTACCATATTTTTAGTAACAGCAATTCATTATTGATAATGAATATTTTGTGAACAGCAACCACATTCTAGGTGCAAAGTGAAATTAGACTAGTTTAAATTAGACTAGAAGCAAAATTGGCCAGCCTCACCTGCCATGTTGGCATAAATGTGGATTCTTCAAAAGGTGTCCTTAGTAAACTACTGCACAGAATTACTGCTCAAAGGGTCTGTGGCTTTCAAAGTGCTAACTGAAAGCCACATGAAAGAACAGGAGAGAAGATCATATACAGGAGGATTGGATGGATAGCAATTGTTTAATTATTTTAAAATTAAATAGGAGTTCATAAGGGAATTTTAAACATGGGTCAGGCAAACACCCTCCAAAGTGCTCTTCAGATCACCAACGTTTTGTTCTTTTCCAGCAGATTTTGAAAGTGTCCTTGCTTGTACTTTGTTGCCACATTCTTTGTGCTCTCAGTGGAAGATAAATGGCAGAGTGGGAAATAAAGTGGGCAAAAAGTATCTTTACAACTGATCTGCAGGCTCTTTGTCACCTTGCAGGCAATTTCCCCCTCCTCATTTACTCACACTTTTGGCCTAGAAAAGGTTTTAGAATGTTGAACTCTAATGTTCATTATATTGAAATCATAGTAAAATCACAATAAAAAGTGTTGAGATCAGCAGTTGACAAAATGTTAAACATCACATAACAAGATTAACAACATTGGAAGGACACTTATATTTACATAGAGAATGGGAAACAAATAATGAGTTTTAAAAGCTGTAAATTGACCACCTCTTCATCATGGATCTCACCAAGACTCCCTAATGTGACACATCCTATTGCTAACCCCCCTTCAGCCCAGTCAATACAGTTTCATCTCTCATCCAGGCAAGAGAAGCTCAACATCTGCCTGTATTGCTGGTGGGTCATCCAGGAAAGAACTGAAAACACAAGTACAGACAACTCATCTGATGAAATAGACCTAAGTCTACAAAAACTTATAATACCAACTTCTTTCTCTCAGTTAGTCTCAAAGGTACTACAAGATCCCTTTGCATACTGATCCATACTAATACTGGTATATCCTTGAATTCCACAAGGCAACAAAGCCTCTAATATTGGAGCTCCTTTTTATGAAATCCTTTTATGTCAGCCCAGACGCATCTCTATCTAGCTGGAAGGTGTTGTTTTTAAAGCAGCTTTGGCATTGGGAGGATGGTGAAGGAGGGCTGGAGAAACACAGACTTTTGGTGGTAGTGGCAACAGCATGTAAACAAGGCAATAAAATTACAACAGCTGTTTTCAGAATTCCTTACTGAGCATATGTGAACAGAAAAACAGAGAGAATGGGGAGAGTAGATAAGCCTCCTCCACTAGCTATCCCAAGCTTGTGTGTGTGCTTTTTTAAAAAAAACCATGGATCTATAAGTTTGAACACCAAAATGGAAATCATAAGAAGAGTGAAGACAGGTGGGGGGGGGGGAATCATCCCTAGGTGCATTTTGGAAGAAGACTTCAAGTAGTCCATAGAAGGTTCAAATGTTTTTCTTTACGTTTGCAACTCATTCAATTTGATTTACATCCTGCCTTTCTCCCAAAGTTGGATCCAAGGCTTATCTAATCTGATTGTTTTATTTCACATGTGCGTATTGTTAGTTTTGAATAAGAAGACTGCTGAAATACGTCAAGCTATTCTTCATTTTCTTGTGTGTGCTGTAGAAACCTATCCGTATTCAGTCCGTCTTATTGGTACCAAATTTTCTGTTAAAGACATATAATGCCCAAGTACACATCTATTTCTTTCACTGAGATACAGTATATCTGTATTGTCTAAGAATGGTCACAACAATCAGGATTCTTATGACACTGTGAAGATCAATTTATGTATCATAGAATAAGCTTTGGTAGAATTTACTTGACATATGCCTAATGCCATTTCAGATCCTTTTGGAGAAACAGCACCACTTGCAAAGCAGCCAGTTAATCTAAACTTGTCTACATGTTGCATTTCCTTTGTCTAATGCAGGCTGACCCAGGCAGTGATGGGATCTCCTACAATTTTCCTGATGAGGCCTTTCCAGGAAATGTTTATTATGTCTGTCCGCTTCCCTTCATGGAGAACCAGTTTAAGTACCAAGTAGCCTTGTTCTGAGACTGAAGAGCAGTTACCAAGCTCTGGTGCACAACACCATCTGTGCCTCGATCACTTCTTAATTGGCTTTTTAGAAAAGCTGCCTCTGGCAGTCTCTGTCTGCACTCTCTACTCTCTGACTTGCAGACATTGATTGGTTCATATCATCATGGCTAGATGTGCACCATTTGCCCGGTCCTGAAGGCCTTAGATATTTGTGTGTGTGTGTGCGTGTGCGTGTGTAAATAAAAGAGGCATGTTCAGGAATATATTTCCACCTCTCTCCTGTCTTACAGCTGAATAATAGTGAACTGTTCCACGACTGGAGAGCCTACAGACCATGTAGTCATAGCCATTCTGGTTCTTTTCAAACAAAAAGATTTCCAGAACTTATGAGTCTTGCTAGACATCAAGTGAACCAGTGAAGAAAATACCTGCCTGTCTCTTGCTATCTTTCATGCTATTCTTGTCGGCTTCGTCTTCATAATAAAGCACTTTTATTTAACAAGATTTTTGTCTAGGGTATCAGTACCCACACTGTAGAAAAAGGCCTGCTTGGGGTTGCTTGGTTACGTGCATACTCCTGAAAAGAGCCTGGCTGTAGAATTCAGAATCCAAGGTTGCCTATCTCTTTGACAGAATAGAAGACAGACTTGTGACAGCTGTAGAGAAATCATTATTTTGCTCCCAAATGAATTTGGAGAATGGACTAGGTGTTTTATTCTTCTACACAAGTATCTGAAACCTGAAAGAAAAATAAAATTGGTTCAGTGGGGTAACATAACCCTTAGAGGTGAAGAAAATACTAATATACTTCAACATTACTTTTGCACTTTAGTAATGCTAATTGTACTATACTAAATCAACAAGTTTTAATTGCCATAAGCTTATGTGAAGTGGGGTACAAGAAAGTTTAAGCCAAATAAAACACATTGGATTTTAAGGTGACACAAAATCTTTTGCTGTTTTGGCTGCAAAAGACTAACACAGCTACTCACTCTCAAAAATAGAGCCCTGGTGACACAGTGGTTAAATACCAGTACTGCAAGCCACCACATTGCAAATTCAATTCCAAGGGCTCCAAGGGTCACTCAGCCCTCCACCCTTCCATAGGTTGGTAAAATAAGTACCCAGCTTGGGGGGGGGGGGCAGTTAGCTAACACACATTGGAACCCACTAAATGCAGTGTAGATGTGTAAGTTACTATTGCTTAAGCAATTTGTAAGCTGCTCAGGGGGCTTTGTGGCTGAAGAGTGGGGTATAAATACCTAAAATAAATAATATAACATAACATAACATAATAATACAATAAATAAATAAAAATATGGTGCAGCCTCTTTAGGTAGAGTCACATGTGTATATATCTCTGGCATATACCATCCATAACACAAAGATTAATATATACTTAGAAAATACATATTAAAGGAGTGGGCAGTTCCCAGGGATAGGGCAATCTGCTGATTTTGCCGCTAAGGAGATTTTCAGACAGGAACAAAAGAAGTGTTCACATCTCACAATCTCCTCTCCCGCCCCCCTCCTGTCCCTGTAACACCCCAAAATAAAATGTTTTCTAACCTACCTTTAATTGCAGCTCCTTGCCTCAGGAGGGTAACCCAGGAGTGAATGAAGCTCGAATGGAGCTCCTTTCACTTCCTGGATTGAAATCCTAGCTGCTCTCGCAAGAAGACGAGAGCATGGGAAATTCAAAAATAAAAACAAAAATGCTACAGTAAAAGTTATCACACCATATTTAGAGCGTCTGATAATTTCCTAAGAGTCACCAGCATCTAATTTTACCATACCCTAGAGGGAGTTTTCCAATCAAGGAAGTGGATTTCCAGCCAGTAGAGGCTGGTGGCTCCAAGGCTCAAGGGGAATCCATCTGAATTTCAAACAAAACTCATCCCTGAAATAGGTTCGGCCCCTTGGATAGCTACTTAGAGTGTGGACTAAAACCAGGAACAGATTCACTGTCCCACTGATACCAGAGCTTCCAACCTCCAGGTCTTCTGAGGAATTTGATTTTTGTTATTTGGAAGGAGGGGATGGTGTGGTTTGCAATAGGCTAGGGGAACTGTTTCACAGTCCACCCCTGCCCTTGGATTTTCTTCACCTGATTGCTCACATGAGGGGAAAGGAAATTGCAACAGCACCTTGAAATGTTCACAGCTCTTTTAATTAGAAAAAAGAAGATTTGAGACAGTAAAAGCCACTGCTTTTCACTGTCATTAAGTCTTTAGCTGCATTTTAAAACAATAGCTGTAGTAGAGGAGCTTATCAGCAGTGAAACAGCATGAATCTTTGTTTATGAAGTTTAAAGTATTATATATGAAATGGTTCTGTTTTTGAAAATCCCTTTTTTAGTTCACAGTTTTCCTTCTGTGTTACTAAAACTGAGCTTGTTATCTCTTTCTCAAGATGGATCTCTGAAACCCATATTAGTGCAGACAATTACCTACCATCAATTTAGTTACAAACATTTGTTCTCCCACCATAGATTTATCTAGAGAATCAGAATATTGGACAGAATTGTAAAACCCAAGATCAAATCCCCACTCATCTGTGAAGTTTACTGCATGCCCTTGGTCCAGCCACACTTTCTCAGGCTAACATACTTTACAAGGTTGTTATAATTTAAAAAAAAAAGTGTATGGAGGAGATGGGTTTAAATTTAAATAACAGCAGCAGAAGCAGCAACAGACTCTTTTCTCCCCAAAGAGCTTAAATTTTATTATGTAGTGAAGAAGGCCTTGAGGTTATTGATACATGGTGAAGTAATCAGAAGTGGACTTTATAAATCATTTCTGTATATAGGACTTTTGTTTTGAGATAACTGTTGAGATTTTTTTAAAAAAAATATTTTTACTACATATATATATATTTATATTCCATTATTCAACTACTGTTGAAGTGCTTAGGGCAGGTTACAGCATTCTAAAAGTTACACAATTGAACAGAGATTTTTAAGAATACAATGTAGAAATAAAATCAATGAAAGAAGAGCTACAGGCAGATAAAACCAAGTTAAAAACAAATCACTGCATGGATCAGCCCAACAGAACAAATGACTACAGAAACAAAAGTTTCTGCAACCAGTGTTCATGCTGGCCAAGGGATTTTGGGAATTGTAGTTTAAAAAGTAAGTTTCTGTGATCCCAAGGTAGGCATTCTGTTTTCAAGGCATGGTCACACTAAAAGCCCTCTCCTAATCAGTTCAACCATCATCACAGTGTGGAGAAGAGCTTCTCCAGTGCTTCTTAAGAAACAGATAGGATTCTAACCTACTCCCCTCTCTCTGGCTTTTCTTCGCAAACGAAGATTCAGGAAGGACTCATCCCACGCTTTCTGCAAGTGCGCTGATGACTGAAAAGGCCAATCCAAGATAAACAAGTCCGGTTGCAGAAAGCACAGCAGAAGGTCTCCTTCAGTGACGTTTTTGGGTTGTGATTCTTTCTGTGTTGTCGTTTCTCTTCAAGACTTGTTCGGCGTGAGTTCTCAAATAAGGCTGCAGCATTGTGGATAGTGTGTCTCCATGCCTCCCAATGTGAGGCCAGGGCGGACCACTGTTGGTGATCAATTTGGCCGAGCCTGAGATGTTGTTTCAGGGAGTCTTTGTATCACTTTTTTGGAGCGCCCCTCTTATGCTGACCCATGGCGAGTTCACCGTAGAGTACTATTTTTGGGACGCAATGGTCCTCCATCCTAGAAACGTGCCCTGCCCAACGCAGCTGTGTTCTCAATATCATGGCCTCAATGCTGGTGATCCCTGCTTGCTCAAGGACAGCAACATTTGTCACATAGTCAGTCCAGTGTATATTTAGGATTGTGCGTATGCAGCACTGATGAAAGCGTTCAAGGAGCTGTAAGTGGTGGCGATAGGTGACCCATGTTTCAGATCCATAAAGGAGAATAGACAGTACAATGGCTCTATACACACTGATTTTTGTGCTTTGCCTCAGGTGTTTATTGCTCCAGACTCTTTTGTGAAGTCTTCCAAATGCACTATATGCCTTTGCTAATCTGTGATCGATCTCTTTGCCAATCTTGGCATCTGAGGAGATGATGCTTCCCAGGTAGGTGAACTGCTGAATGGACTTAAGCACAGATTTGCTGACGGCAATGTGGGGATGGTGGTGTTCGTCCTGTGGAGCAGGCTGGTAAAGAACTTCTGTTTTCTTCAGGTTGACTTCCAGCCCAAACAGCTCTGCAGCTGTTGCAAAGCAGGATGTTAGGCGCTGCAGAGCTGCTTCTGTATGGGCAACAAGGGCAGCATCATCAGCGAAGAGCAGCTCACGGACTAGATAGTTTAGAGTCTTAGTGTGAGCCCTCAGACAGCTTAAGTTAAACAAGCTACCATCAGTACGGTAACGTATATAGGTGCCGTCGTCTTCTGCAAGCTCTCCCATAGCCCTTTGGAGCATCATGCTAAAGAAGATTGTAAATAAAGTTGGAGCAAGAACACAACCTTGCTTCACTCCATTAGTTATTAGAAAGGGCTCTGAAAGAGTATCGCCATATCTGACTTGACCATGCTGGCCCTCGTGTAGCAAGATAATGATTTTAAGGAATTTGGGGGGACATCCTAGTCTTTCCAGGATCTGCCACAGACCTTTTCTATTCACAGTGTCGAAGGCTTTGGTGAGGTCGGCAAATGTTACATAAAGACCCTTGTTCTGCTCTCTACATTTTTCTTGCAGTTGTCTAAGGGCAAATACCATGTCTGTAGTACTCCTATTGGCTCTGAAGCCACATTGGCTTTCAGGGAGAAGTTCTTCTGCAATAGCAGGAACTAATCTGTTCAGGAGAATCCTTGCAAGGATTTTTCCTGCAGTAGAGAGCAGTGTTATGCCTCGATAGTTTGAGCAATCGGATTTTGCTCCTTTTTTCTTGTACAGGGTGATGATGACTGCATCTCGGAGGTCTGATGGCAGTTCCCCTTTTTCCCAGCAATTCACAAGGAATTCGTGGAATTTATCGTGGAGTGCATGACCTCCGTGTTTCCAAACTTCGGGTGGGATTCCATCAATCCCAGCTGCCTTGCCGTTTTTCATCTGCTGTATGGCCTTAAGGGTCTCTTCCAAAGTGGGACATATGTCCAATTCATTTTTTATCAGTTTTTGTATCATATGTTGGATAGCTGAGCCTTGGACTACTCGCTTGGCGCTAAAGAGACTTTGAAACTGTGCAGCCCATCGATTCAGGATGGAGGCTTTATCAGTAATTAATGTTTGACCATCTGTACTGTATAAGGAGCTTTGGACCTGATAAGTAGGTCCAAACACTGCTTTAAGAGCTTCATAAAATCCTCTATGATCACCCAGAACTGCACAGTGTTGTGTCTTTTCTGCTATATTAATCCACCACTTGTTCTGCATGTCTCAGAGTTTTTGTTCAAATTTACTACATGTGAGGCAGAAAGCTGCTTTTCTTACATTGCAGGTTGGCGGGGTGAGGTATGCCTGGTGAGCAGTTCTCTTCTTTGCCAACAGCTCCTGGATCTCTTGGTTGTTTTCATCAAAATAGTCTTGATTTTTCTTGTGGGAGAACCAGAGGGATTCTTCTGCAGACTGGAGGATACTGTTTTTGATATGTGGCCAAAGCACTGTAGGAGAAGGATCTGTAGGATGGTCTTCAAGTTTTATTTGCAGATTTGCCTGGAAGTTGTCTCTCATGGTAGCTTGTTGAAGATTGTTGACTTGGAGTCTCTTCTTTAAGATGCCACCCCTCTTAGGTTTGAACTTAAGATGAAGATTTAGTTTACATCTGACGAGGCAATGATCTGTTTGGCATTCTGCACTGGGCATCACTTGGGTATGACGGACATCACGAATGTCTCTCTGATGGACTAAAACATAGTCAATGTGGTGCCAATGTTTGGACTGGGGATGCATCCAGGTAGTCTTCAAGCTATCTTTCTACTGAAAGATTGTGTTTGTAATAGTCAGCTGTTGTTCTGCACAGAACTCTAGCAGGAGGTGTCCGTTATCATTGCAATTGCAAACACCATGCTTGCCTAAGACACCTTTCCAGGCTTCGAAGTTTTTTCCTACTCTGGCATTGAAGTCACCAAGGATAATAATTTTATCTTTTACAGGGACTTTTTGTATGAGTTCGCATAGGTCTGTGTAGAATTCGTCTTTCTCTACAGGGTTGGCTTGCATAGTTGGCATATATACTAAAGAGAACAACATGTGGGAGGCGTAAGGAAATAATGCGATCAGAGTGTCCTGATGGCAAGGTTTCGAGTTTGGAGGCAATGGAGTTTTTAATCATAAAGCCTACTCCTGAAAGGTGTTTTTCGGTTTTGGGGTTGCCAGACCAGTAAAGTGTGTAGCCGGCGCCATGTTCTTTAAGGCTGCCTTCCTCATGGAAGCGAACTTCACTAATAGCAGCGATGTCAATGTTAAGTCGTGATAGTACATGGGCTATTAGGCCAGAACAACGCTCAGGCCGTCCACTATCTGCAGAGTCTCGCATGGTTCTGATGTTCCAGCATGCAAGTGTCAGTTTATTTACACCTTTGGAGGCTGGTGTGTGCCTTTGTTTCTTTGCCTTGGATTGACCGCATCAGAAGCTGCCCGTTGGCCGTGGCTAGCCAACCAGGTAGTTGGGGATGAGCTTTCATTAGGCCACCTTTTCTAAGCCCCTCTCCATATGGAACAAGCAACAAAGGCTGCTTGGTCATTCAGGATCCTGCCGAACAAGACTGTCATCTCCCAGGTCAGCCTCGAGCGACCAATGTCCTAAACCACCTGCATGCAGGGTTGGGTCTGCGGCTTCCAGTGCATGTTTACATCTGCCGTTTCATCCCTCGCCTATTGCTACAAGGCTTTTTTGGAACTGTATTTATCCTTCGAGCCTGTGCAATGGATTTTTCTGGTGGAGCACACCGTGCACAGAACTGGCCTCACCCTTTAAACCAAAGGTTTATCTGCTGTGGCCTTGCAAGCATGGATGTAGCAGCGAGATCCTCAGGTCGTAGGTTTGATTAGAGTTTCCTTCTCTTAGATGGTTGACCTTACAGGGTTGGACGAGCACCATCTGCCCGGGTTTGGGATTAGAGTTTTCCTTCTCCTAGGATGGTTGCCACAAGGCTAGAGAGCCCATCCTGCCCTTTGACGCTCTTTGTCAGACCCTTCGGTTTTGACCTGTCTGGCATGGGAGACCCTACCGGTGGTTTTATGCCACCGCCAGCATAGCTCAAAACATTATTAGGGTACGCAAGCCTCTCTCCCACGACAAGGGGGCGTCAATGGAGAGGTCTAACCTACTATGTCCAGGGTAAATTATGATTTGGTAAATTACAAAATGAAACTTTGGCATGTACAGTTAGCCACACTAAAATACCCTGCAAAGTCAACTTGTGGTGAATTAACTACAGTTCCTCACATAAGCACTGGTTAAGAAAATCAGCTCCAGAGCAAGAACAAAGAATGTTTGCCCTCTCATTCTTTCAGGCTTTTGAGAGGAGAGCCACAAAATGTAGCTAAGACCCCTCTAAGGGAATTAAGCTTCTTCCTGACAGTAGCTCTTGCCTTCTTCAAAAACTCCAAATGACCAGATATAAATTGTGATATATTAGCTTTCAAAATGTTACCTTGAAGCAAATGGCTATGAAACTATAAAAGCTTTCCGAGTCATTAGAATTTATTCAAATACTGGGATGCTTGAGTTTAAATGAACTGAGGATTCACTGGAACCCGAATAGCCAAATCTCTCCCTTTGAAATTACAAGAAAAATGAAAGATGCCTGAGATGAATATATGAAGAAGCTGGGAAAGCAACTTGAAAGACCATATGTAAGATGCAGGGTGCCAGAACTGGATGGTGTATTCTGTAAATAAAGATGAATAACAAAACAAACAACACAAAAGTTAGTGATGGACTCTCTCTTCTGACACATCAACAGATTCTGTGTCCTTCTTATCTATCCTCTTTTTATTTCATGAAGACTGCAATCCTAAGCAACTTAAGATATTTTTGTCACCATTCTTTATCTTTTGTCTCTTTAGCCTTAGTCCCTCCCCTCTTCCCCATAGCTGAATGCCTCTGATGAAATCAAACCAATGACCTTTTAATCTGTATGCTAGTAAAGTGTCTATTGTGTTTTACTAACAAAAGGTAGGCATAGGTAGGCATAGACATAATGGAAGTACCAGTAATCAGGAATGAGAAAAAGATTGTAGGTAATCAGAGATGAAACAGCAAGGCCACGAATAGTATAAACAGTACTTAGGGAGAATGATTGTTGTTGTGTTAAATTGACATTTACAATGTATGCCTTGGAAGATGAAACAACTTTCCTGTGGTTTTTCTTATATTAATATATGATATAATTTTATGTCAGCAAACTGCAGCAAGGCAGCAGCATATGACACAGAATGTTGCCATTAAAATGGCATTAAGACTATTTCCAACAGGAGGGGGGGAGGATTTCAGAGAAACAGCATCTGCAGTCATTAAATACTTCATGTTCCTTCACCCATATTAGACAATGAACTTTAAAGGTTCATTTGTATAAAAAGCCAATTTTTGTCTAAACTGTTGAAACCATCAGTGTGGCATGTCTTTCTCACACACAATGTAAAGCAGATGTGGGAAGCCTCTGGTCCTTCAGATACTGGGGCTAATTCCCATTAGCCCTAACATGGTCAGCTTATATATTATATAAGGAAAAACTAAATATTGTAATACAAGTGAGCATTATTTTCTGTATGGATGCTTGAAGTATATGGTTTGCTACCATTGTTGTTCTGTGTCTTCAAGTCATTTCCAACTTATGGAGCCTAAGGGGGGTTTTCTTGGCAAGGGGTTTTCTTGGCAAGATTTGTTCAGATGACGGTTATCTTTCCCTCCCTCTGAGGCTGAGAGAGTGTGATTTACCTCAGAACACCCAGTGGTTCCCATGGCAGAGTGGGGATTCAGACCCTGGTCTCCAGAGTCATAGTCCAATGCTCAAACCACTACACCACACTGGGTCTCTACCATATGGTCTAGATTTTCAACGTGCTATCTGTGTTATAATCCTTACTTTTACTAATCAAAAGTGAGTAGTAAAGTGAACTGAACATTGTACACATACAAATAGATTTGATGAGTATTTAATGAGAATGTACACATACCTCTAATGCACTGTGGAGATTGCTATTTCTCCAATCATGCACATTTTAAAGTCAAGCCATCTCACTATTTTTTTCCTAGAACAATTTTTATAGGAAAAAAACCAGCATTTTTCCAATCTTTTGACACTATTTAAAGTTGACATTTTTGTGGTAGAAAAACCATACAATGCAGAACCAAAAAAAGTTGTAGGCATCTGTCATTTTGGCTGCTCATTACATTTGTTCCACACAGTGTATGGTACTGCCAAGTGGTGTGATCATGTGATGAAAATCTTGTCATAATGCATAAAAAGAAATAGATTAAAAAGTGGGGACAATCTCTCTTGCACAGGAAATTCTCAGCAGGTGTAATACCTTAGCTTCATCTTAAACTTGAGGTAGAACATAAGATTAAAATAGTCTTAACTGCTCAGTGTTCTTCGACTTGCTTGACAGTCAAAGTCAACTCAGATTCCCAAACAGCCAAGCTCTAGGAAATTCTGGGCTCTCAATGCAATGTTTTAACAGCAGGAATCTCAATAAAATCAATAGCAACCATTTATCCAATCTCTAGAAAATCCTCTTAAAATGTACCCCATATTGCTTCACCCATCATTTTTAAACAAAATTCTTCCATTTGCTTAATTGCCAAAGCTATTGGAGTGTCTCTAGCAGGTTCATGTTCCATCAAACCAAACTTTTTAATTTTCTTTCAAGACAATAACAATAATCATGTTGTTGCCTTTGGACATAAATGTCTAAAGCTGAGTCTGTTTTTAAAATTAATCCCATTATTCTGTGTCAGAGCTCTAGATGTTTCGTTATCAGTTGTAGAAATAACTTCCCATACAAAGCAAAACCTTTTATCTGTCATGTGCCATATTAGCTATAGTTTACTTAGTGGTACTGCTACACCATACTAATGGTGTGTGAAGTATTTCACTCATCAAATTCTTACAAAGACTACAAGTAACCTTTGTGCTGGGGTCATAGAAAAAAGTGGGACAGTGCCCACAGCAGATGGTGAAGTGGCACTCTGTGAAGTAAGCAGAAGGGCTGCTATTGAGTTCTGGAGCTGATAGCTGATGATATGGTTGATTGATCATAGGACTTGTGCCAGTCATCAGGATATCCAGTTAGTAAGGATTGAAAGAATGTTAAAAATATTTTTAAAAAATGAAAAATGTGTTTCTTGAGTGTTGGGAAATCCTAACAGGAGAATTCTGGACTGATGAAAATCTTTGCAGTTTGGGACTTATCTACACACAATTCACACATTGTTTTTGCACAACCCCCCCCCCCACAGCATTTTCTGTGCAGGGAACAGCACAGGAAACATTGTTTCCTGCAAAGACAATGCTGTTTCTGTACAAAAAAAAAAAAATATGTGAATTTTGTGCAGAATAAGTCACAAAGTGCAAATAGTTTTGGAAACCTGTATTTTTAAAAAGATTTTCCAGCAGAGGAAATAAAATTGGACAAGTGTGGTGAAAGACGCCGTGGGTGAAGGTACTCTTTTGATTACCTCCATGGTAAGAAACCAGGATGCTTTGCACACGGCGCAGGGCACTGGAACACAGCATGTGATGTGGGTGGGGTGGTAGGCTGTTTAAGATCTGGCCAACCCCTCATGTGCCTCTTTGGATCACTGAAGTACAGCTCATCCTCACACCCTCAGTGCAGTGTGAGTTTACTGGTTGCTTTGGGGCCAGGTAGGATTTTTCTCCCTTGGGTTGCTTTTTTTTTTTTTTTTTTTTTTTGGCCTACCCCATATTGTATCTGAGGAATTCTGACAATTGGCTTGAGGTGGAGCCTTTAAATAGGCAGCCATTTGGCAGGTAGTGGGGGGAGTATTTAAGACTTCACTGTATGCCTTGGCACCCTTTTAGTGAAGGGTAGGGCTCTGGAATGGCCTCTACAGTTCCTGGGGCACAGGGAATGGGGAAGGAGGCTACACTTGAGGTTGACCTGGGGGTTTTGCTCTCAATTATAAGGTCTGACCGAAGGGTCTAAAAACAGCATCAAAGGGCAGGATGAGCTCTAGCCTTATGGCAACCATCCTAGGAGAAGGAAAACTCTAAACCCAAACCCGGACAGATGGTGCTCGTCCAACCCTGTAAGGTCAACCATCTAAGAGAAGGAAACTCTAATCAAACCTACAACCTGAGGACCTCGCTACTACCACCCATGCTTGCAAGGCCACAGCAGATGAACCTTTGGTTTAAAGGGTGAGGCCAGTTCTGTGCACACTGCGCTCCGCCAGAACAATCCATTGCACAGGCTCAAAGGACAAATCCAATTCCGAAAAAGCCCTGTAGCGATAGGCAAGGGATGAAACAGCAGGTGTAAAGACCCAACCCTGCATGCAGGCGGTTCAGGACTTTGGTCGCTTGAGGCTAACCTGGGAGGTGACAGTCTTGTTCAGTAGCATCCTGAACGACCAAGCAGCCTTTTTTAAGGAGAGCACTGCTTGCTCCTTATGGAGAGGGGCCTAGAAAAGGTGGCATAATGAAAGCTCATCCTCATCTACCTGGTTGGCTAGCCGCGGCCAACGGGCATCTTCTGATGTAGTCAAACCAAAGCAAAGAAACAAAGGCACACACCGGCCTCCAAAGGTGTACGTAAATAAACTGACACTTGCATGCTGGAACATCAGAACCATGCGAGACTCTGCAGATAGTGGACAGCCTGAGCGTTTTTCTGCTCCAATAGCCAATGAACTATCACGACTTAATATTGACATCGCTGCTCTTAGTGAAGTTCGTCTCCATGAGGAAGGCAGCCTTAAAGAACATGGCGCCGGCTACACACTTTACTGGTTTGGCAAACCCAAAACCGAAAAACTTCGTTCAGGAGTACGCTTTATGATTAAAAACTCCATTGCCTCCAAACTCGAAACTTTGCCAACAGGACACTCTGATCGCATTGTTTCCTTACGCCTCTCACATGTTGTTCTCTTTAGTATATATGCCCCAACTATGCAAGCTGACCCTGTAGAGAAAGACAAATTCTACACAGACCTATGCCACCTCATACAAAAAGTCCCTGTAAAAGATAAAATTATTATCCTTGGTGATTTCAATGCCAGAGTAGAAAAGAACTCTGAAGCCTGGAAAGGTGTCTTAGGCAAGCATGGTGTTTGACATTGCAATGATAACGGACACCTCTTCCTAGAATTCTGTGCAGAGCAATAGCTGACTATTACAAACACAGTCCTTCAACAGAAAGATAGCTTGAAGACAACCTAGATGCATAGCCGATCCAAACATTGGCACCTCATTGACTATGTTCTAGTCCGCCAGAGAAACATTCGTGATGTCTGTCATCCTTGAGTGATGCCCAGTGCAGAATGCCAAACAAATCATCACCTCGTCAGATGTAAACTAAATCTTCATCTTAAGTTCAAACCTAAGAGGGGTGGCATCGTAAAGAAGAAACTATAAGTCAACAATGTTCAACAAGATACCATGAGAGACAACTTCCAGGCAAATCTGCAAACAAAACTTGAAGACCATCCTACAGATCCTTCTCCTACAGTGCTTAGGCCACATATCAAAAACAGTATCCTCCAGTCTGCGGAAGAATCCCTCTGGTTCTCCCACCAGAAAAATCAAGACTGTTTTGATGAAAACAACCAAGAGATCCAGGAGCTGTTGGCAAAGAAGAGAACTGCTCACCAGGCATACCTCGCCAAGCCAACTTGCCATGTAAGAAAAGCAGCTTTCCGTCTCACATGTTGTAAACTTCAACAATAACTCTGAGACATGCAGAGCACGTGGTGGATCAATATAGCAGAAAAGACACAACGCTGGGCAGTACTTGATGATCATAGAAGATTTTATGAAGCTCCTACTTATCAGCTCTAAAGCTCCTTATACAGTACAGATGGTCAAACATTAATTACTGATAAAGCCTCCATCCTGAATTGATGGGCTGAACATTTTCAAAGTCTCGTTAGTGCCAACTGAGTAGTCCAAGGCTCAGCTATCCAACATATGATACAAAAACTGATGAAAAATGAAATGGATATAGCTCCCACTTTGGAAGAGACCCTTAAGGCCATACAGCAGATGAAAAACGGCAAGGCAGCTGGGATTGATGGAATCCCACCTGAAGTTTGGAAACACAGAGGTCATGTACACCATGATAAATTCCACGAACTCCTTGTGAATTGCTGGGAAAAAGGGGAACTGCCATCAGATCTCCAAGATGCAGTCATCATCACCCTGTACAAGAAAAAAGGAGCAAAAGCCAATTGCTCAAATATCGAGGCATAACACTGCTCTCTATTGCTAGAAAAATCCTTGCAAGGATACTCCTGAACAGATTAGTTCCTGCTATTGCAGAAGAACTTCTTCCTGAAAGCCAATGCGGCTTCAGAGCCAATAGGAGTACTACAGACATGGTATTTGCCCTTAGACAACTGCAAGAGAAATGTAGAGAGCAGAACAAGGGTCTCTATGTAACATTTGTCGACCTCACCAAAGCCTTCGACACCATGAATAGAAAAGGTCTGTGGCAGATCCTGGAAAGACTAGGATGTCCCCCCAAATTCCTTAAAATCATTATCTTGCTACACAAGGGCCAGCACGGTCAAGTCAGATATGGTGATGTTCTTTCAGAGCCCTTTCTAATAACTAATGGAGTGAAGCAAGGTTGTGTTCTTGCTCCAACTTTATTTACAATCTTCTTCAGCATGATGCTCCAAAGGGCTATGGCAGAGCTCGAAGAAGACAGCATCTATATATGTTACCGTATTGCTGGTTACTTAAGCCGTCTGAGGGCTCGCACTAAGACTCTAAACTATCTAGTTCGTGAGCTGCTCTTCGCTGATGATGCTGCCCTTGTTGCCCACACAGAAGCAGCTCTGCAGTGCCTAACATCCTGCTTTGCAACAGCTGCAGAGCTGTTTGGGCTGGAACAGAAGTTCTTTACCAGCGTGCCCCACAGGACGAACACCATCATCCCCACATTGCTGTCAGCAAATCTTAAGCCTGTTCAGTAGTTCACCTACCTGGAAAGCATCATCTCCTCAGATGCCAAGATTGGCAAAGAGATCGATCACAGATTAGCAAAGGCATATAGCGCATTTGGAAGACTTTACAAAATAGTCTGGAGTAACAACCACCTGAGGCGAAGGACAAAAATCAGTGTGTATAGAGCCATTGTACTGTCTATTCTCCTTTATGGGTCTGAAACATGGGTCACCTATCGACACCACTTACGACTCCTCGAACGCTTTCATCAGCGCTGTATACGTACAATCTTAAATATACACTGGACTGACTATGTGATAAATGTTGCTGCCTTGAGCAAGCAGGGATCACCAGCATTGAGGCGATGATATTGAGAACACAGCTGCGCTGGGCAGGGTACATTTCTAGGATGGAGGACCATTGCCTTCCAAAAATAGTACTCTACGGTGCACTCGCCACGGGTCAGCGTAAGAGGGGCGCTCCAAAAAAGCGATACAAGGACTCCCTGAAACAACGTGTCAGGCTCGGCCAAATTGATCACCAACAATGGTCCGCCCTGGCCTCACATCGGGAGGCACGGAGAAACACTATTCACAATGCTGCAGCCTTATTTGAGAACTCACGCCTAACAAGTCTTGAAGAGAAATGACAACGCAGAAAGAATCACAACCTGGAAACATCACACAAGGAGACCTCCTGCTGTGCTTTCTGCAACCGGACTTGTTTATCTCAGATTGGCCTTTTTAGTCATCAGCGCGCTTGCAGAGTCCTTCCTGAATCTTGGTTTGCGAAGAAAAGCCAAAGAGAGATATAAGGTCCTGTGACTTAGGCAGGAGTACACTGGCTTTACCTTTCAGTAAGTGGCCAGTGAGGGAGCAAACCAACTATTGGATTGGCCTTGGGACTCAGGTGTTTTGCACAAGGGAAGGCTGAGGAGGTAGTCTAGGGTAGACACCTGGCCTCAGCTGGATCCGTATCAGGTTGCTCCCCGCTTTTGCTCCTTTCAGGTCCAATTAACTTAAATAGGGTATAGGTCAAATAAACTTTATCTTTCTGTGTATGGTATTGTTATTGGTAATCAATTACTTGTTCCTTCCTTCCAGAATAAATCAGTAAAGAATCACTTTTTTGCCAGTTAGAAGATCTCAAGTAACAGAAACGGGCAGTATCTCTAAAACCTTGAAGATGGTGCCAATACCAATGAGATGACTCAATATTAGAGTTTCATAAGCTTAGAGGTGGCTGCCATGGGAACCCAACTTCCTTAGAGGCAAACGTCACAAGGTAGGAGTGAAGGCATGGATATTGTCATGTCATTGCCACACATGTTCCTCTGGCAACATGGCCCACAGAAATGCTGGGCACTGCTAACCAACTAGTCAGCAGCACTACATGAACTGGCACTCGTCTCTGAAGGTAGGCCAGGGGTGGGGGGAGAGAATACACATTATAAGCCCAATAAAAACGAGATGTTAAAAAGTTATATTTTCTGAATTATCCAAGGCATTGCAAACAATTAATTATACAGTGGTCTTCTTCTGGGGAAAGACATTAACAATGCTTGCAGAGATCTCTGACAATCTGTTCCCAAATTTCATTAAGTGGGTGCCTTGTGATGGTCATAAGTATGATTTTTTGGGGGGAGAGGGTAACAATCTTGTTTCTTTTCAGCAAAGTGGGACTTAAAGGAACAACTTCACTGACCCTCTCTATCTGAATAAAAGAATATCCTCATGTTCACAATGGTGACTAGGCAAGTTGTATCGCACCATGGCCAGTATGGGGAAGATGCATAAGGCTCATTACTGGAGTGAATGAGATTTGTTGTTGTCAACTACCATGAAGTTGACTTTGACTTATGGTGACCCTATGAATGAGAGACCTCCAAGTCACCCTATCATCAACCTCTTGGATCAGATCTTGCAGACTCAGAGCTGTTGCTTCCTTGATTTGAGTGTATCCATCTGGAATGTGGTCTTCCTCTTTTTCTGTTGACTTCTACCTTACTTACTACTGTCTTTTCTAGTGAGTCATGTCTTCTCATGATATGGCCAAAATATGACAGCCTCAGTTTAGTTGGCTTCTAGGAAGAGTTCAGGTTTGATTTGCTCTAGGACCCATTGATTTGTCTTTTAGCAGTCCATGGTATCCTCAGAACTCCTCTCCAGCATAACTCTTCTACAACACATTTCAAATGAATTTTCTTCCTATCAGCTTTCTTCATTGTCCAGCTTTTGCAGCCATACATAGAAATGGGAAACATGATGGCATGGACAAACCTAACTTTAGTAGTAAATGATCCTATGTATTTTCTTCATAGCTGATCTTGCAACTCCTAGTCTTTAGATTTATTGACTGCAGTGTCTATTCTGATTAATGATTGAGCCAACAAATGGAAAATCTTGAACTACTTCAGTGTCTTCATCAACTGCTTTAAAGTTGTGCAAATCATCTGTAGTTATGATTTTTGTTTTCTTAATGTTCAACTGTAGACCTGCCTTTGCACTTTCTTCCATGAATTTCTTCAGTAATCATTCCAAGGCTTTGCTATTTTCTGCTCATAGTATGGTATCATCTGCATATCTTAAATTGTTGATGTTCCTTCCGCTAACTTTCATGACTCCTTCCTGCAAGTCTAATCCTGCTTTATATACAATATTTTTGGCATACAAGTTAAACAGATAACTTCTGTGATAAGATGCAGCTTTGCCTGACCCCCTTGCTAATTGGAAACCATTCTGTTTCTCTGTATTCTGTCTTAACAGAATGAGATACTCTGATAAAAACAATTCTCATGTGTCTGATTATATAAATCTTCTCAGAGATTTTAGGCTATTCAGACTGAAACTTGGCCCAACAAACAGGAACTATGGAGGCTCTGTTGCCTATGCTATGACATCATCTCGGGCATACTGTAGCTGTTTATTTCGAAGTTTGCCCAGATCTTTCATTTGGTAGTCAAGCATACATTTGCCAGCAGGAAAGTACTTTTTAAAAGGTCTTCCTTCCTACTTTTCCATAACAAAGTACTGTAAGTGTTAAAGCATACATGATGAGACTTGTTTAAAGAAACAAAGACACTTTCAGATTGGAGCATTATCCTCTGTATTTTCATGTATCAAGCATACTGCTTCATAAAAATAGATTAAAAATGTGGAGGAGGACAAGGGTAGCAGTTGGCTTTATTTAGATTAAAAAAAAACACAACCCTGTGCCTACATGATTAATATTTCAATGGAGGATGCTTATTTGGTCTGCTTACTGTTGCTTTATTTTCTTGCAATTTGAAACACGCAAATAATAATAATTATTATTTCACCTTTACCATGATGGATGCTTTTGTGAGTTTTAAAAAAATGTTAATTTATTTTGAAGCTGAAATCCACAATGTCAGATCTTTGCTGCAATTTCATAAGTTACTCCTTATATGTGCTTTGGCAGGCTGTTCTGTTTATATGTTATAGTCTACAGTTTACATGGTTAGAAGACTTTCATCTGTTGTAAATACTGAAACAATTCATGAGTGTTGCCCTAGTCATTGCCCTAGTTAGATGACTGTCTAGTTCACTCTTCTAGTGATATCATTTTCACTCTGCGCTATCAATTGAGGTGGGTGAGTAGGTTAATTCAATGCTGCCCAAGACCATCTTTCCTTAGGATGGTGATCCTAAACACGCTTACCAGAACAAGAATGGGGAACTTTTTTGATCCATGGGATTAAGGCTCCTGGGGCTGCATTGCAGCGGTGGGTTGGGCAATGGGTGAGGAAAAAGACAGAGCAGACAGTTCCAGAGCTAAGTGGGTAGGTCCAGGTGCAATTTTTAGCAATGTAGACGTTTTCCAAGGACACAGTGAAAACATATCTCAATTCTATGCATTTCTGTGTATGACTATGGCCCAATGCAACACCTTTCCTGCATGTAAGTGACAGATCAGCCCCACTCAATAGCTTTCCTACCTTCAAAGCAAAGTTCAGTTCTATGAGGCTATTTAAAATACATACCGTGATCAAAGATTAGATGCTGGGGGCCAGATGGGGAACCTGTGTGGGGAACCCATGTGGGAAAGGTAGCAGTTGCTTAGGTGTTAAGTATTTACTGTTTCTCTGAAATTGTAAGTTTCAGGAGCAGTGCTAAAGGACTTGGTTGTCCTTCAAAAAGACACAGCACTGAAAACTCTACTGTCCTTGGAATCAAGTAAATTCCTAAAGCAGGCAACATTGTCACTAAACCTGCATCAGATTCCCAAACAGAATTCAGACTTCAGCTGTTTCGCTAGCTCTTTGTTCTTCCCTCTCCCAAACCCTGCAGACTTCTGCATACCAAATACTAAAGCCACTAAAGAATATTCATGTTCTTTAGTCACCTATCAGGTATGTCAGAAAAAGATACAGGAATAAGCCTTTACATGTTAATCAGGACATCCAAACGTATAACCATAGAATGGGATCCAGAAATTAAAGGTTTCATAGGTCAAGATCAGTCCTTGAACTGAAACTTGAAGACCATAGGAAGCCAATGTATTTAAAGTGCTTTTAATGTTTTAAATTCTTCACAAATTAAACAAGCAGATTAACCACACCTAGCAATTTTTCTTACAATGTGTATAGTACATTCCAGTCACAGGCCTGTGTGTATATGTTTACACAACTGGTGATGCTCTGACTAGAACTGCTAGAACCAATGGTGTAAAGGGGATATAAAAAGAGATGCCTTTGTATTTTTTTTATTTTTTAAATGATATTGGTATAAAAGAAGCATTAAAAGACACACCCACTCCTTCTCAACTTACCATTAATATCCTCACTGGGATGAAATTAACTGGCTTGATTTAGTAGCTTATGCCTTTGCTCAAAATACAGTGCTTAAGAGCGTTGCTTGGAGATGAAGAGAGTCTGAAACAGGCACCACTGACATGTTGGAACCCCAATATCATATTGAATAAAAAGCAACAATCTCTTGAACCAAAAGACACCTTAGTTCATCATGTTCTCCAATCTAGGGTACACAGACACTGGGCCAAAAACTACAATAACTTAGAGGTTGTGAGCATCTCATCAAAAGAAATAAAACACGTCATAACACTTTAGCCATGATTACTTCCTGGAATTGGAACAAAATACATAGGTCCTGTCTATATGAGGGGGAAATAATATGCACAGATACGAACAGGCAGGCGTTTGCAAGAATATGACCTGCCTACACAGTTTAAAAATTCCTCCTAAACTCTGCATGATCCCCTAGCCCAGCTGGTGAGTGAGTTACTTGCAAATCGCGATATTGCTGCCAGCTACTTCTGCTGGCTGGGGATTCTGCAGGGGCATCCTCCCCACAAAGGAACTTTTCGAGGGGGACTCCAGGGGGCTGGCGGGGTACGGGCAACCCCACCCCACCTGCCCCTGACTCTTTCCACCCACTTTCCCTGGCAGCACCCCAGCAAAGTAGGGGCAGGAGGGACTGAGCAGACAGGCCCCCCTCCAGCCAAGTCAGTCGCTCAGAGGCTAAGCGACTGACCTGCTGGGAGCCAGGAGCAGTACGTGCCCCATGGCAGCCTCAGTCATTCAGGGGAGTGATGGCGCTTCCTCCTTCCTCCTCCTCCTAGGGCAAAAACCTGCCAGGGGGAAGCTGGTCCCTCAGTCCCCTGGGAGGGGTGGGGAGGGAAGGTCCAACGCCCGCTGGCCACCCTCCCTCCCCCCTGCAGTCCTGGGCAGGAAGAGACACGCTGGCACCTCTCCCATTCCGTGGCAGTGGCTCCCGAGGGAGTCCCAGGTCTCTGGTGTGTGGCGGCAGACAGAAAATCACCGCTTTTGGATCAGCTTGCATAGCTGGAAATATAACATGGCAGCTGCTGCCGATTCCCCTCTTTGGTAGCCCTGCCCTCTGTGCTCATTGGGCCAATCAAATTCCCCTCCCTGTTCGTATCTGTGCAAACGTGAGTGGTCAAATAATCACTCATTCACATGTCATACCAATTTTTTTAAATAATACGTACAAAGCCCTGGATGTGCCATGAATGGATTTTAGAGTAAGTTTTGCCAGCCCCCTTCTGAATGGTACGTATCTGTTCAAACAGCTGCGTGAACGGATAGCCATTCATTCACACGCCGCTCATATTATTTTTGCTGTTTAGACAGGCCCTAAGTTATTGTTCATCACAGGCTCTAGATTTCACAGACTTGTTTGTTGTTCTGGAAGAGATTCTCTAACTTTCAAGCAAGTATATTTTGTGGGTCTGAGGACATGATTCTTTAATTCTTGCTCTGAAAAGAAGAGGTTAAGGGAGGAAACCTGCGGAAACTAATATCCCAATTTTAGTAGGCAACTGTTGTTGATCCTCTTTTCTTTTTTTAAGTGCAAGAAAGTTCATACTAGAAGCTCATCAAAAATGGTTTAGTGTGTCTTGTTATAAAGCCAGCATTATGGGTTACAAAAGAAAGTGGAGGAGAATATTTTCAGGACAAATGCATATCAAAAGCCATGCACATTACATTTCTCAAAAACATCATAGTGTGTGACCTTTTGGAAGAGATCATACTTTCTTTTTTGAGTTCTGCCAGACTCAAATCTTTTTTAACAGCATACCAAGCAATGCTGAATATACCTTTGCATCTTAGAGAATGGCCATGTTCAAAGATAACTAGACAATGCCTACGTTTTCCAAGCCATAAGCCAAGGCTGTCAAGAGGCTTTCTCTCTCAATGCTTCATTTATCTGTCTATGATAACACACACAAAGTATGACGCCTTAAGAATTATATTGCTATCAGTTATCATATTACATTAACCACAGACTCCAAAGGCTTATAGGGTATAAAATACCAAACACACTTTCCTTTGAAATAAGGTCAGAATGGGACAGAGTGTCCTGTTACTGGCAACATACCCAGATATATGGTGCCAAATCTGGAAAGAAAATTGTAGATGTTTCAAGTGAGTTTGCCCTATAGTGGGAAGGTGGGGGAAAGTTAACACAAAGTAATATCCCCTCCATACCTCTCTCAGCTTGGCCCACAACCAGGTTTGCTTTCTGTGTCCAGAAAACTATTTCCCTTAATCTCTTCTTAGCAAAACGTCTCCTGGAAAAACTATGGTATTTTCTGCAACAATCCTAAAGTAACTATCCTAATTCCTTTCTAAAATTCTCCTTCGTCACTGTCTCCTGTCTCTTACGTGAGATTGTTTAGCTCCCTGACAGAAACTGTGTTACTTGTGAATTTGGTTTGCTTTAAAACAGAGATGGCAACTTTGATCCTCCCAATTTTTCTCAACTGTAGCTCCCATAATCCCTCAACGCGGGCTGTGCTGGTTAGGACTGATGGAAGCTGAAGCCAAGCAAAACAGGTGGAGGGCCATAGTTGCTCATACCACTATAGCTCTACAAGTGATACTGTTTGAATTCTTTAAGATCCTGAGAGATAGGTGGCCATTTCATCATCTGACACTGATTCAGGTTTCATTATATGGCATCATTTGCTTCTTTGGGGATTAAATAGATTAATGGTGCAATTGTACATAATTGCACAGGATAAACTGCACTAAGTTCATTGTGGCTTTCTCACAGGCAAATTCAGGATTTCAATACAGTATATGGACTTTTAACCTAAGCCTTTAAACCTGTTAGCCAGTCCTATGGTCCCCTCCCTATAATCTCAAAACTGGAAATATTGGACACAGAATGTCAGGAGTTAGAGATTGAACTTCATTATAAAATGGCCGAACAACTGCAGAATCATGCTGAGCCATAATGGCTGACTGCATGAACTACAAAGTCATGCCTAGTCAGGCCACTAGAGGGCAATGTCATATATATATATATATATATATATATATATATATATGCTAATCCAAAGCTCACACTCTTCTTCTGAATGCTGATGCCTGGTTTAACAGTTTCTCCTTCAATTGTAAATATTTGTACAGTTGCCCCTCCACATTCGCGGTTTTGATTATTCAGTTTTGGGAGGACCTCCCGCCCCCCCAAAACCGCAACACGGGGCCTCCGGAGGCCCCGTGAAAACCCTGGAAGGGAGCAGGGAGGGCCAGGGAGGCCTCCACGGGGCCTTCAGAGACCCACTGGAGGCCCCGTGAAGGCCCTGGGAGGGAGGGGGAGGGCCGCGGAGGCCTTCACGGAGCCTTGGAAGGCTCCATGAAGACCTGGGGACGGAGGGGGTGGGCCGCAGGGGCCTTCACAGAGCCTTGGAAGGTTCTGTGAAGGCCCCAGGGAGCGAGGGGGGAGGCCCAGGGAGGCCTTCACGGAGCCTTGGAAGGCTCCATGAAGGCCTGGGGAGGGAGGGGGTGGGCCGCGGGCGCCTTCACGGAGCCTTGGAAGGCTCCGTGAAGGCCCCAGGGAGTGCGGGGGGGGGCCCAGGGAGGCCTTCATAGAGCCTTGGAAGGCTCTGTGAAGGCCTGGGGAGGGAGGGGGAGGGCCGCGGGTGCCTTCACGGAGCCTTGGAAGGCTCCGTGAAGGCCCTAGGGAGTGAGGGGAAAGGCCCAGGGAGGCCTTCACGGAGCCTTGGGAGTGTCTCCGGAGGCCCCATGGTCACTTTGGCGGGGGAAGGGGGGCAATCAATATTCGCGGTTTTTTGACATTCGTGGGGGTCCGTGGAACCTAACCCCCATGAATGTGAAGGGACAACTTTATATATGTTGGAACTGTTTGACTTTGAAGATAAAAGTGTCTCCTGCTTATTTGGACGTCAAACACTCTGTGTGTGAGTATTCTTGGGAACGGGTTGCTACTAAGAATGCTGAGATAGTTTTCGGCTTCTGCCGGGGACTGAGTGTCCTATCATCCCCTGACAGTGGTTATGGAGCCAGCTGATTGATCTCAGATTAGATAAGGTAAACCCAGAAAAGTTCCCAGAAACTCTTGTTTTGAGTGTTTTTGGCTAGTTGGCTGAGAAACAGTTAAGTTTCAGCCAGGCTCTGTAATATATTCAAGTAACCTTGAAGTGCTGCCAGCTGCCAGCTGTTTGTGTTTCATAGCTGGAGAACTGTTGACTCAATCAGCAGAATGGCAGATAATAGTCTTGCCCGCTTTGAAAAGCTGGCTGATGGAAATTATTCAGCATGGAGTTTATACATGGAGGCTTTATTAATTAAGGACAATATGTGGCATGTTTTGGAGAATGAAAGTGTGATCCCAGAAGGTTCAGAAGATGAAATAGCATCATTCAGGCTAGCAGACCAGAAGGGTAGAACTGCAATTCTCTTATCGCTCAGCCCCTCCCAGTTAATATATGTGGCCCCAGAAAAGACAGCCTTTCAGCTTTGGACAGCTTTGAAAACGGTTCATCAGAATTCGTCCTGCCTCTCAAAGATGATATGGACTAACAGACTTTATAACACAAAGCTGTCTACTGGAGGCTGTGTGAAAGCCCATTTGGAGGAAATGAGGCAGCTTTTTCAAGAGGTGTTCAATAGAGGGGTGGACATTCCAGAAGCCCATAAGTGTTTTATTTTATTGGGCAGTTTGCCAAAGGAATGGGATTTCCTAATGTACAGTCTGCAGACCACCAGGGAGAGTGATTTATCTGTAGACCTGGTAGCTGGGCATATTCTGGAAGCGGTCCAATGCAAGCAATTTGATTCCTGGGCAGAGGGGAATAAACAGCAACAAATTACCAGACGCAATTAGGAGAGCACTGAAACAGAGGCATCTGTGGAGGAGAGAGCCTGCAGCTATGTGAAACACTGTTTCAGATGCAAAAAGCCTGGACATTTTCAGAAGGACTGTAAGATGCCTGGACCGGATTGGAGGTGTGACACAGCTACAGGGCAAAGGAGGGGTGCATCCTCTCAGGCTGCAAACCATGCCTTCATAGCAAAGCACCATCCTGATGGTACTGAGGGAAGAATCTGGTTACTTGATAGTGGGGCAACACACAACATGGTGAATGACTTAAAGTTGTTATGCAATGTTAAAAATGCTTCCATAACCAATATTACACTTGCAGATGGTGCTCCCAGCAAGGTGCAGAAAATGGGCAGTTCATATGCACCATCTTTTGGCAAATATTTTGAAAATGTGTTATGTGTTAGCAAACTGGAGAATCGTATATTGAGTGTGTCCCAAATGACTACTGATGGTTATAAAATGATCTTTCAGGAGGAACAATGTATCATAGAATCATAGAATCATAGAATTGCAGAGTTGGAAGAGACCACGAGGGCCATCCAGTCCAACCCCCCTGCCACGCAGGAAATCTTGATCAAAGCATCCCCGACAGATGGCCACCCAGCCTCTGTTTAAAGACCTCCAAGGAAGGAGACCCCACCACGCTCCGAGGGAGTGTGTTCCACTGCCGAACAGCTCTTACTGTCAAAAAGTTCCTCCTCATGTTGAGGTGGAATCTCTGTTCCTGGAGCTTGCACCCATTGCTCCGTGTTCCAGTCTCTGGAGCAGCAGAAAACAAGCTTGCTCCATCCTCAGCGTGACTTCCCTTCAAATACTTAAACAGGGCTATCATATCGCCTCTTAACCGTCTTTTTTCCAGGCTAAACATACCCAGCTCCCTAAGTCTCTCCTCATAAGGCATCGTTTCCAGACCTTTCACCATTTTAGTTGCCCTTCTTTGGACACGCTCCAATTTGTCAATATCCTTTCTGAATTGTGGTGCCCAGAACTGGACACAGTATTCTAAGTGAGGTCTGACCAAGGCAGAACAGAGTGGCACTATTACTTCCCTTGATCTAGACACTATACTTCTATTGATACAGCCCAAAATCGCATTGGCCTTTTTAGCTGCCGCATCACACTGTTGGCTCATGTTCAACTTGTGGTCTACTAGGACTCCTAGATCCCTTTCGCACGTAGTCTCATTCAGCCAGGTCTCTCCCATCCTATATTTTTGCATTTCATTTTTCCGCCCTAAATGCAGTACTTTACATTTCTCCGTATTGAATTTCATTTTGTTAGCTTTGGCCCAGCTCTCCAGTCTATCCAAGTCATTCTGAATTTTGATCCTGTCCTCTAGGGTATTAGCTGCTACTCCTAATTTGGTGTCATCTGCAAATTTAATAAGTATGCCCCTAATTCCCTCATCTAAGTCATTGATAAAGATGTTGAATAGCACTGGGCCCAGGACAGACCCCTGTGGCATCCCACTGGTCACATCTTTCCAAGACAAAAAGGAGCCACTGCTGAGCACCCTTTGGGTTCGGCCAGTCAACCAATTACAAATCCATTGAACAGTTAACTTGTCTAGCCCACATTTTACAAGCTTGTTTGCAAGAATGTCATGGGGAACCTTGTCAAAGGCCTTACTGAAATCAAGGTATGCGATGTCCACAGCATTCCCTTCATCTACCAAGCTGGTAACTTTATCAAAAAAAGAGATCAGATTAGTCTGGCATGACTTGTTTCTCTGAAACCCATGTTGACTTATTGTGATTATGGCATTGCCTTCTAAATGTTCACAGACTCTCTGTTTAATGATCTGCTCTAGAATCTTCCCTGGTATTGATGTCAGACTAACTGGACGATAATTGTTGGGATCCTCTTTTTTCCCCTTTTTGAAGATGGGAACTACGTTTGCCCTCCTCCAGTCTGCTGGGACTTCTCCTGTTCTCCAGGAGTTCCCAAATACTATTGCCAATGGCTCTGAGATTATATTTGCCAGCTCTTTTAATACTCTTAGATGTAGTTCATCTGGCCCTGGAGATTTAAATTCATTTAGATTAAGAAGGTATTCCTGTACTACCTCTTTACTTATTTTGAGCTGGATTTCCCCTATTGTGTCCTCTGTTCCATTATCCTCAGGTTGGTCCTCCTTTTCCTTTTCTGAAAACACTGAGGCAAAGAAGGTGTTGAGTAATTCTGCCTTTTCTCTGTCCCCTGTTAGCATTTTGCCATCTTCTCCACGTACAATAATAGAAAAGCATAATATGAATAATGTCTGTGCAAAAGGGATAAATAAACATGGGTTGTATTACATATTGCCTAAAGGGAAAGTGGCAAACGTGAATCCTGCAGACAATGTACCCCTACATGATAAGTGTATTTGTTACTACCACATGCTAATGGGCCATGCTAGTTACAAAGGGTTAAAGGAGCTAGCAAAATTTTGCCCTGGTCTAAGCATGAAACACTGCCCAAGATTCTTAGAATGTGCTGTGTGCAGGAAAGTAAAGGTGAAGGCTTTCCCTATTGGCAAAAAGACCCAATGTGTCACCAAGAGACCCTTTGAAGTTGTCCATGCTGATTTGGCAGGCCCCTATAAGCCCACTGAAGGGGGTAACTGCTATTTATTTGTAATTGTGGACAGACACACTAGGTACACCCACGTATACTTACTAAAGGAGAAAAGTCAGGCTGCAGACAGGTCCCGTGAGTGGGTGAATGCAGTGGAACGCGAATTTCCTTCTCATAAGTCTAGTCTAGTGAGATGGATAAGGGAGGAAAGTCTCGTGATGGATAAGGGAGGGGAGTTCTTATCCAACAGTCTGCAGACCTGGATGTGTAGGAGGGGTATTAGACACAAGACCACAAACCCAGCACCTCCAGGGGAGGATGGGCTGGCAGAAAGGAAAATTTGGATATTGAAGTGCATGATGGAGTGCATGATGGAAGTTGCACATGCCCCAGCTGGGCTGTGGGGGGCAGCAGTGAAGACTGCTGCTTACCATTTAAATAGACTGTGGACGTCTGGTGTCAACCAGACCCCATACTGTCTATTGTATGGCAGAGTACCAAACCTCAAGCACCTGAGGATTTTTGGACACTTTTCAAATGTACTGATTCACCCGAGCCTAAGGAAGCCTGGGCAACCTAAAACCAGGAGTCTGTGTTTCCTTGGCTATGAGTTTAATAAGTACATGTTTTCTCTCCACCCTGGAAAGCTGTTGTTCTCCAGGAGTGCAAATTTTGAAATGCACTCAGGGTGGGATAGATTGCACTGCAATCAGGAAGTTTTTGTTCCCATAGGGAGGGATGTCCCAACAACTTCCCAAAGTCCTACAAATGGAGGGGTGGTAATGCCTGATGATGATGAAGGGGAGGTACAGGAAGAAAAGCTTGACACTTCAGTTGCCAGTCCAACAAACACACCACCACGAACAAGCAGGGAGCCTGACACAGGGAGAAATAGCAGCAGTGCAAGCAAAGATGAGTCAGGCAGAACTAGTGTGCTCATTCCCAGAAGGACAAGGAGGTTTGTTCAGGAAGCCAGGCTATGCAATATTATGGCACAGGAGTCTGCACGTTTTCAGGATCGCCTAAAATGTCCCCAGGAAGAGCAGGAGAAGTGGAACTCAACCGTGGACTTTGAGTTCGAGTCATTGGTTGAGAGGAAAATGTTCCAGGTAGTTGAGAGGCCCAAAGTCCAAAAGGTTGTTGGTTGCAGGTGGGTGTACAAGCTTAAGGACATGCCTGATGGGACACAAAAGTGTAAGGCATGCTTAATTGCAAAAGGCTTTTCGCAGGAGTGTTACACCAAATTTGACAAAACCCTTTCACCCACAGCAAAGCCAGAAAGTCTTAGGTTAGTGTTAGCTGTAGCAACCAAGAGGAAAATGGTTGTGCACCACTTTGACTTTGAAACAGCATACCTGAATGCTGATCTTGAAGAGACAGTGTTCATGGAACAGGCCCCAGGGTATGACAGTGCAGGTGAAAGCAAGGTGTACTTGTTACACAAAGCGTTCTACAGCTTGAAACAAAGCACACATTGCTGGAATAAGTGTATACACCAAGTTTTGGTGTCACTAGGTTACACAAGGAGCATTGCAGATGCCTGTGTGTACACCAAGGGGGCAGGTGATAGTGCTTTCATGCTAGTTATCTATGTGGACGGCCTTTGTGTGGCAGCAAAGAGTGCCAGTGATGTCAAGAAAGTCCAGGTGGAGTTAGAAAGCCGGTTCAAGTTAAAGGACTTAGGCAGCCTGAGATCTTATCTAGGAGTAAAGGTAGACAGAACTGGTCTTGGAGAATTTTTCCTAAATCAGAAGAAGAAAATTGACAGTCTTGTGGCCAAGTGTGGGCTTAGTGAGAACAAAGTGGTCAGGACACCAATGACTACTAATTTTGTGAACTTGGAGGCAGAACAGGAATTTGAAAGGCCTGATCTGTATCACTCAGTGGTAGGCAGTCTGTTGTTTATCGCAAACAACACAATGCCTGACATCAGTTTTGCAGTTGGGGTGCTCAGCAGAAGAGTCTCCAAGTCAAGGAGGGTGGATTGGGAAGCCCTGAAGAGGGTAGTTAGATTTCTCAAGGGGACCAGGGACATGCGTTTGAAGCTGACAGGAAGTCAGGTGACCCTGGAGTGCTATGTCAACAGATCTTTTGCTGCTGAGACTTCAGACAGGAAGTCAGTGACCGGGTTGCTGGTCAGGTATGCAGAGAGCCCCATAGTGTGGAGATCAAGAAAACAGAACTGTGTGGCCATTAGTACCACTGAAGCTGAATTTGCAGCCTTGTCTGAGATGGCAAGTGAGGTACAATGGGTAAGGCAGATGCTTGCAGACCAAATACCTGTTGAGGTGCACGAGGACTCACAAGCCTGCATAACTATGGCAGAAGCAGAAAATCTGAAATGCAGGACAAAGTACGTTGTGGTATGCTACCAAAATGTGAGGCAGTTAATACAAGGAGGTGTCTTGTGTCTGAGGTACTGTCCATCTGAGGACAATTTTGCAGACTTGTTCATAAAAGCCCTTCCAGCAGGAAGCCATGAGGAGATGGCAAAGAGTCTGGGCCTTGTCACTAGTGTGTAAAGTGAAAGGTGTCAAAAGGGAAGGTCGACTGATAGATGACTGATGTCGAACAATGTATGTTAATGATGTTATGGTGTGATGATAACATGTGTCCCGCACAGTAGTTTGACCATTTTGGAGGGGATTGTCAGGAGTTAGGGACTGAACTCCATTATAAAATGGACGAACAACTGCAGAATCATGCTGAGTCATGCTGGGGATGGTTGACGGAAAAATAGAAAAAGAATATGGAAAGATAATATACTATATGTTGGCAGCGGCCAGAATTCTATTTGCGACATATTGGAAGAGCAAAGATATACCAATAATCGAAAAATGGCTGGAGAAACTTTATGATATGTTAGAGATGGACAAACTTACGATGTTCTTAAGAGGAAAAAATATGGAAAAACACATTGAAGATTGGGATAAACTATCCAAATACATGGAAACGAAATACGGTAAGTTAGCAGCAATAGAACTCTAGGAAAACAAAAGAAGAAGATGGGAGAATATGGTGATTTAAAAAAAGGATACCAAATTTAGGAAAGTATTGATCCTCGATTACTGATAAATATAGATAATCCCAAAGCAATGCTAAATGGGTAATAAAACTTAAATAGGTGAGTACTAACATTTGAAATTAATAAAAAAAAGAAAAGAAAAAAATGTAAAGTCAAGTCGAAAATGACAGATTATATACTACATATTATACACCAGACAGTCGGTTATCAGTATTAGCATAAATTTAGGAGGTGATACGGTCGGGACAATTGGAAGAAAGAAGGGAAAAAAAGAGAAAGGAATAGGAAAGGGAGTTAATACAAAGCTAAGAGTAAAGTAAGGGGGGAAAAAGGGGGAACTTATATGAAAACGAAAGAGAAAGATGCACAATAAAAAATAGGAAAGGACATGAAACCAAAAAGTAAGTCACATTGTATGTAAAGGGGGAGAGAATGAGCCAAAACATTAGTAAATATATGTCGAATGAGCGTGGTAAATTATAAACAATCTAATAACATGAAATGTTGCTTAAAGGAACAGATGGAAATTTATTTAGAGCTGTGGATGTTTTTAGGGATGTATATGTAAATATGCATATGAATAAGTATATGTATTTATATATGTATGAAGATATATATGTTTTAATAATAATAAAAATATAATAATAATAATAATAATAATAAGAAATACTTTAGCAAGCAAGACCAAACTAGGGTTGTGCACAAACCCTAGTAAAGACAGCCATTAAGGAGGTATGTGCTAATTCCTTCTTGGGCACCTCAGCAATAAGTCACCCAACCTAAACAATCAAGTGACCTTTCCAACCCCACACCCAAGGAAATACCCCTTCGACCCCCGCTCCTGCAATGCAAGGTTGTCGCAAACCAATGAATTCCAATCTCCCAGCTGTAAAGAGCTGATTTTATTAAAAAAAAATAAAATAGTAATACAATGTAAATTTCAGTTACATACAGTAACAATACTGAACTTCTGTTATATTTTCAAGCTACTAAAAGGTCATTAACATTTTAAACATATTGTCTAATGTTTAAGGGGGGGTGCAATTCATCAGGGGCCCACTTGCCATCTGGCAAGCTGACACCCTGGCCAGTCTGCCACTGCTGGTATATACATAGGTGAAAAGGTCCCAGCAGTTACCCTCCTCTCGCAAGTGTACTAATAATTCCCCCATTTGGATTTTTGGCATCATGGGTGGGTCTCAAACAACCCCCACCCCTGAGGGTAACAAGCCTAAGCTTGCCTACATGAGAGTAAGCTCCACTGAAGTCACTGGTACTTATTTCAGAGTAAACAAGTAAATGATTTAGTTGCAAATATCCAAAGTGTCTCTCATAACATTTTCTTGTAGTACTAATTTTTGAAATAAAAATAAAAATCCTATTTATTTCTAAGCATTTTTACTCTACTCTTCTATCAAACTTTTTCAGAACAGCACTGCAGTGGGTCATTACAAAACCGCAAATTAGAAACATCTCATCTTGGCAACAGGTGCTAACACAACAAGCTGGACTCTTCAGTTAGGTACAACTATATAGCTAAAATCATCATATGACCCTGCAAGTCAGCTGAAAGCTGCTGCAAAAGCACTTTTTTTAAAAAAAAATCATAGGATAACTATTTCAGTTAATAATTTGATTGCCAGCAGCAGTAAAAGCTGCACTATGCAGACTGACAGCCAAAGCAAAGGTCTAGTCGTTTTCCAGGTATGCTATAAAGCCTATTTCTTTTTTTGGCTTTTAATAAAAGATTAGATTCAGGAATATGAGAGTCCAGGACTCACTCCATGAAGAATAACTGTGATACAGATTGTTTGATATTCATATTAATTTCTTTCTATATATTTCACTTTGAAAAATACCTAGCAATAAAAAAAAGTAACATAGAACACGAGTCTGTTGAAACACAACTGTTCATTAAATCTATTTAAAATAACCAGCATTGTAAGACAAAACTTCTTTCTATCAAAAAATTAATAATTTGAAAAGATGAAGAAAGCTGTTGGTACAAAAATATAATTTGATTCCAGTAAATGACTAAATGAATTAAAAAGTCAAGATAAGAAAGATACTGAAAATAGTTTGATTTATTTTAAGTATTTAAATAATACCTTAAGTGCTGGTTATGATCTATAAAGTTCTATATGGGTTGGATCCATAAAGACAGTATTCTGTATGAACAAGCTTGTGCTTTGTGAGCTTTTGGAGGACACCCTTCTCTCTACCCCACTTTTATAGGTACACTTGAGGAGAACATAGGAAAGGGCCTTCTCAGTGGCTGCTCCCAGGCTCTGTAACTCCCTTTCAGAAAATTATCCTGGTGCCTTCCTTGCTATTTCTTCAGGCAAGAAAAGAGTATGGTAATTTTTTAAAATCAGGCCTTGGAAGACTGATTGCTGAAGAGTCTTGCATAATTTGTTAAATGGGGTGACAGATGTCTGAGCCAGATTACCCTCACATTCTGCATAATGTGTTGGATTTTCTATTTGTTGTTTTTCTTTTAATGGTTTATGTTTTAATAGATTTTAATTTTTTTAGAGTTTAATTACACTTTTAACTTTTTCATGTTGTGATTTTTTTTGCTATGTTTGCTTTAACTGTTGTAACACACCTTCAGTCTAGGAGAAAGGTGAGGTGATAACACCAACAACATTTATTTATATAAAAAAGTCTTGATTGCCATTGCTCAACCAAAAACAAAACAAAACAAAACATGTTTTCCTCATGCAGTACTTTGCGTGTCAAAGTATGGCATCAATTTATTATCTATTATTATTTTTCATGTGGGGGTGGGTGGGGAGATTTACTTACAGAATTTTCATCATCATGTGCCAAAATAACTTGGCTAGCTTTGAGAGCAAATGTATGTATCTTGACACAGGTGCCTGGGGGCATTATTTGCTGCTCTGCTGCAATAAGTAAAAACTCTTGGCCCAAGCCTGCGTTTGAGAATTAATTAAAAAAAAAAATGGAAATAAATGTTTTTCCCCAAAAAAATCTTCACCACATTTTGTTACAGGAAAAACATTAGAAAATATTTGATTTTGCAAATGCCAAGACCAAAGAAATGTTTCTGAAATGCTAATTGTCTATCTTCATGTCAGCAATTTTTAATCATCTCATTTCCTTATCCAGAAAATAGTTTTCCTAGTTACCATTTCTAATGTCACCCTGATAGAGCTGGAATGCGAATATTTGGTGGAAAAGGGCACCATGCAGGCCCATATACGAAACCACTTTTTGAAGAGGCACTGTCATGGCTCATCTATATATGTGAACTTCTATAAATATATGCAACATTCCATTTTTCATTCCCTGCAACTAAGGCTTTGATAAAAAAAATACATATATAAATGCAAGATGATGAGACATGACTTAAGCTAAACATGACCCATAGCTTCTTTCTGTTTAGAAATTAACACTGCAACCAAGTCAGAAGTTAGAAAAGTTACTTTTTTGGACTGTAATTCCCAGAATGTCCAATCCAGCAGGGCCATACCAAAGCCCTTAATTTACTCAATGACTGTACAAAAGTTCTACCCCTAGGACTGCAAATTCTATGCACTTTTACTTGGGAGTGAGCTGCATTGAACTAATTGGGACTGATTTCTGAAGAGACATGCATAGGATCGTGCTGCAAGGTCAGCCAGTTCAATCATCAGCCACTTCAAAACTTCAAGAATAAAAGACGTAATGGACATGTATGGAGTCTGGTTTACAGAGCACAGTGGAGCCAAATTGTTGTGAAATAAGAGGCGTCTGTTCTTGGGACAATGATAACCAGACCTTTACATCAAGAATATCTGGCTGCATAAGACAGTTTCATCTAACAGATAACTATTGGCCTTCAGCCTTAGATATACGCAAATCCTAGCTCTGTCTTGAAATCACCAAAGGCCCTCCAGAACCTATGACAAGGAAAGAAATTCCAGATGACAAAAATGGCTAACTCTTTACTTAGGAACAGCTGGAAAACAGATAACTGTTAGTCTCTCATCCATTATGTCACATCTAATTTTTGTTAATCTTCATTATCCTTAGACCTTTCTGTTTTATTAATGCCTCCTTATATGATCTTTTTAAAATGACTGGATATAATCTGCTCATTTAAGCTTCAGATCTGGGGGCTAGCCAGCTATCTATCAAGTATTTCTTGATTTAGGCTCCCCGAGGTGACCTTGGTCATGATGCTAGCTTGGATTCAATTTCCGATTGCTGAATGCAACATTGGTTTCCTAGACTTATCAGGAGTTTGTCCTGTGTAGTTTGCATTGCTGAGTGCATAGCTTCAGACTCCTTCATTGGCTGAGGCTGAGGCTAGTATCATGAAGCTGGTGATTGCTGTCTTGATGTTAGCACTCTAGTGGCTGTTTTGGCTAATGGACCCCAGATGGAACAAATTTTTAGTGTTCAGATTTGTCTGCATGCAATCTTCCTAGTTAAAATTAATGTATAGTGAAGTTCACACCAGCACAAAAGGCAGTTTCAGACACTTAATTAAGCCCTACCTAATTCTTATTTAGATAACAGGGATGATGATACATTTCTGAATGATTGACTCTATTATTGCTAACATCTGAACTCAGCTGGCTCTCCTAAAAGGAGCTCCCTGGTCAAGGTGATTAAAAGCTTTCCCAGAAAGGTCATGAGTCATATGCTGTCCAAACCAAATCTAGAAGAACAAGGCAATAAAGCTGTCCAAACTGCAGTTAAGATGCAGGGCCAAGGCACCAGAGAGCCTTCAACTTTTGGAAAGAATCAAAAGAGAGCTTCTGTAAGCAATGGGTCTGATTGACTCTTCCTGCAGTGGTGAGTCTCCATATTAGGTGCCAACATACTCTTATAAGTTAGCATCATTTTTTACATGCAGACAAAACCACCCCCTATCTACTTTGCTTTCTCTTCTGACCTCTTGGTCAGCCTATAGCCATGCTGTCTGGGGATTATGGGAATTTTAGTCCAAACACTGTCTTTCCCAGGCTTTAGGAAACATCTGTCCTCTTGAACACATGGAAAGGCACTATAAGGCAGTATAGTCAGTAGTGATCAAGATGGGCCAATGGTCTGCCAGGAAAGTTTTTTAGGTGTTATGTTTGTCAGGACAGAAAGAGGCAAAAAAGTCAACAACAAAAGACCAGGTATTAAAAAGAAAGTTCTGTTGTAGTTTTGCTCTTGATATTCAGTAACCTCAACGAACTGATTACAGTCAGCCCTCTTGTATCCATGGATTCTGTATACACAGATGCAACTATCCATGACTTGAAAGTATTTTTAAGAAAATCCAAAAGCAAGCCTTGATGTTGCCATTGTATTTAATGGACACCTTTTACTATGTCATTGTATATAATGGGACTGGGGCATCCATGGACTTTGGTATCCATGGTAGGTTTTGGAACCAAACCCCTGGGGATACCGAAGGCCCACTATATTAGAGTAGCCTGAATCTTAGGGGTTGTCTAAATGGTGAAAATAATCCTCATAGAATTCAAGGGGAACATGTGTTGTCTTAATGGCAACCCACAGCTATTCGCCATATAAAGAAGGAGGGGGTCAAAAACTGCCATATACTATGCGCTAGGAGACTTGGTAGTTTTTTTGTGAAGTTTTTTAAAAACTGCATGGGGAATGTGCATCCCCCTTCATTGGGACAAGCAATTTGATATGAATCACTTTCCCATAGGATTGGCCAGGCCGGCAGAGGGTATTGCTAACAGGGTAAGTGCCCACTGCCACCATGTTGGATTATTGCCAAAGCAATAAAACTGGGCGGGTGGGGGGAGTTTGCTTTCCTGTAAAATTAAAAAATTGCTCTACCGCACTTTGAACATAAGTGTTTTTGTTTTGTTTTTTTAAGTTTAGCAGTGGCAAACTGAGGTAAGTACAAACACAAGTAAACTACTCACAGCTGCCATTGTGCACAAGGAGCTTATGGGGGGGGGAACACTGTTAAGACAAGTCACAGCTGCTACAAAATGCCATTACTGCAGAGCAATCTGTTTCCCTCTGTTCATAGACAAGCTGATGTTCTTAGTCCCAACTAGCGTAGACCCATTCAATCAATGGCACTTACAAAAATGGTGATTTATTAAATCATGACTGATTCAATGAGTCTACTCTAGTTGGGACTAACAATAGGATTTAGCTCATTCTATCCACTTTGACACTATGATTGTGTTCTGCCATATAAAAGCTATCAGAAGTGCAATACAGAAACCCCCATGCATTGTTAAGATACATTAGGATGTGTTGAGCATTTCATACAGTAAACGTAGGTGTGGTTGATGAATTCACCACAATAGAGGCAGTGAATCTTGGGGGTTGACTAAATGGTAAAAATGTTCCTCATAGAATTGAAGGAGAATACCTTTTGTCTAAATGGGATCCCACGGTGATTCGCCATATTCGGAAAGAGGGCCCCCCAAAACACCATATACTGCACAGGAACATTTTTTAAAAACTGTGAGGAAAATGTGCATTCCTGCTTGCTGGGACAACTGATTAGGATTGCATCACATTGTCATGCCCTGTGTAACTAACTAATAGAGTCAGAGAATGAGAATGTCAGGATATTGGGACATACAGTAGATTTATTCTGTAAAGAGCTGAGATGCAGCAGTCTACAGTTTGCTCCACTGTGAGCTAGCAGCAATTTGCAGACGCTACCTGGATAAATGTATCAATATTGCTGGGCTCAGAGCCCAGGAGCTGGGCTGTGCAGAAGCTGAGTTAAGCTTGTTAGTTCTATGTTGGATTTCACAGAGGGAAGATGTTTTTCTCTTGAGTGTTGTATATATATCTGTAAATACTCATTATGCGAAAGTAAAGAGAAGTTTATTTTAGACACAACCCTGTGTCTGTGCCTTTATTCTGATGCCTAAAAGAACAACACTCTGCTGTTTTATTTTTGCTGCCTGGACCTGTTTAGGTTCCCATTGCACGCTACCATCTGACAAGTTATGGGCCAGGCTGTGTCATGCTGCACCAGCCTACACCAGTCGCACCAGAACTCTATCCCTTCTGAGGCTCAGCACAGAGAGAGCTCCCATTCAACCTGGAAAATTGGTGGTAAAACCAAGAATGGATTTACCACTCCTATGATGCAGGGGGGGGGGCATACTGGCCATTCCTAGTATAATGGGCTCCCATGGAGCACCTTTCAAAATGGCTCATGTGCATATGGACACCTCTGAAGACTGTAGCACTTTGATGCTGGGAGTGGGGGGGGGATTCTGTTTCTGTATGATTCTCTGTGTTATGTTGCAACTGACATTATACAGTATATGGTTTAAGGAAGTAATTTAATGATTTCTTTATTTTATATCCTGCATATTCTCTCAATGGAGATCAGAGAAAGAAGCAGTAGGAAATAACAAACACACAGCAGCCAATGACCACGATCCTATTTGAAGGCACTGGAGCATAATGTAAGTTGCAACAGTGTACTCAAGCAGAGGTGCAGGTGCTAAGGCAGCCAGCAGTAACACAAGAGAAATGCCATGTGCACACCAACAGCCAATCATTGGCTGTCTGGATTACAGGCAATCCACTGTGCTGCCAAACAAATCTGTGGTGCAGGGAGGTACTGGATACTTCTTTGTGAAACACTGGAAAGGTAAATACTCTACTGCAACCCCTGATTCCAGTAAAGACCCCAAAAGGATTTCTGCCTACATATCTATCTACAGCCAAATATCTCAAAAATCTAACAAAAAGAAACAACTTTGCTAGAATCTTAAATGAAAGCAATAAGGGAGATATAGCAACTACTTGGGGAGGCAGTTCCAAGGTGGGGGAAGCATAATGGAAAAGGTCTTCGTTAATGTTTGTAGCTTATGAATAAAGAGAAGGGGCTCTATGGAACAGTGGTAGGAAATTGTGGTGGGGGGACCAATTTCCCCCAACCTCTTTGTAGGACCCACTCTGCCAAAAATACCACTTTTTCAACCACATATTGGCCCAAAAAAGTGACTAGAAGTGAGACAATTTCACTTCCTGCCACCATTTTGGCCACTGTATGGTAATAAAAAGAGTGTTTTCAATGGGGAGGGGGATGAGTGTCTGGCCAATCCCATTTTGATTGCCTAACCCAGGGTGCCTCCTCCCAACCGTTTCTGCCTGCCCACCAAAAAATGTCTCCACATAGTCCCATGCCAACATTGCAATGGAGCACAGTCCTCACGCATGCATGAATATCTGGATTTTCTGCTAGAATCCAAAGTAAATCCTCTCTCTCTCTCTCTCTCTCTCTTTTTTGGATGCAGATTAAAGCCCTGAAACACTTGAATGCCCCAGATTCCAGCTGTACCTTGTCTGGGCATCTTGTGGATACAATGATGTGAGGTTGTTTCATTTGGCCAGTGTAGACAAGGCCTCTGACTGCTGAACATCTCACTATGCAACCAATGGATGTGATCTCTGCAGCAGTCAATCCCACCTTGGAATTAACACACCCTTACCAAAAAGTTCAAAGAACTGTACACTACATGGGGTCATCCCATTCTGGCCTTTCCACCATCCTCTGAGGTAGTTCATGCTGACAGCTACCAACCTGCTCCTGACTACCCAGCCAGATTAATGGCTGATTTGAGTCCTCCTACCTTCCTGAGCTCTGCCTCACTTTAAATCGCACAACGCTGTCTCCAGGGCCTTGGATAATTGTGCTAAATTTAAGTTGCAGGTAATCAACGCTTCTTTTACAGTCTGTATGCAATTTTCATATACATAGTGTGTGTGTGTGTGCATGGTGGGCTTATTTTACACTTAATTTCAAGCGCATAAATGATAACAAGTTTTTTTTTAATAATTTCTCTTGGAAACCTCGTTTAAAATTTGGACTGAGGTCGTTCGACTTCCTCATGTTGTAAGGAAAGGGAAACAACAATCACATTGAGACAGTTCGTTGAACTTTCTGCCCACGCTGCAAAGTTAAAGCGCGTTTAAACAGGATTAACCTGTCATTCGCCAAAAACAAAACAAACAAAAAAACACATACACCTGCATCGAAGTTTGTTTGTTTGTTTGAAACCGAAGTAGAGGAAATACAGTATTTTTCACCCTTGCAGGCGAAGCTCAACACAATTGCTAACAACCTGCTTAAAAACCAGGAATGCCAACCATCCGGAGCCTGGCCGTTCTTGTTTTCGGGCCAGCGCCTACAAATTCCCTCCCTTCCCCACCCTCCTCAACTCCCCTTCTTGCTATTTCTCACTCCGGCGGGTGGCTTTGAAGCATGGACACAAAACAAGTTTGCTCAGTGACCTGTTAGGGTGAGGGGAGAAATCCTTGCCAAGCTCTGCACATGACCCAGCACTGATCCTTGCTGTTCCTGTGCACTCAGCAAACCTTCCTTAATTTCCGTTATGCCGCCTGACATTTTTTGGACACACAGATTGGAGCTCTGCCCAGTGCCAAGCCTTTTTTTAAAAGCGCTCTCGCTTTGGAAAGGGAAAAAAAAAAACACATTATCCAACAGCAACAAAACATTTGCAGAGAACCGAAGCGAAGTAGCCAGGAGCTGTCGAGGCAACCCTGGGGGGGAGGGACGACGACGACTGAGGAGCGGGTGGGAAAGGCCGCGGATGGAAAGGAAAGGCCCGCTAACCCAATACCCGCTGGGACTGGAACTTCCTAATTGGCTGCCTGGTCCAGTTCCAGGCTCGTCTGCGATGGCGGGAGAGCGAGCGAGCGCGCAAAGGACGCGTGAAAAACAAAAGGCGAGGCGCCGCCGTCGAAGCCGCTCAGCTTCTTTTCCCAGCAGGTGGCTTCCTGGCAAAGCGCCTTCGGAGACAATGGGCGGGAAGGGGGCCTCGAACAGCCTTCCTTAGCGTCGCCCCCGGGCCTTGCCCGCTTCCCCCCCTTCTTGCATAGGCATTTCTCACATTAGTGGGGACATCCTCACCCCGTCAAATACCTATAAAAGCCCGCTTTCCTCACTTACGTGTTTATTCCCCTCACCCCAAAAGTCTGTTTCTCTCTCCTCCAAGACACAAACTATCCACACAACGGCTGCCTTAAAAAAGAAAAGAAAAAAGCTCTGTTCTCGGCGGGTGTGCCTATGTGTGTGTGGGGGGGGGGGGGTTTGGAGTCGGTCCCTCAGACCCAGCCTGGCTCTGCCCACGGGGGGAAAAGGGCTGCCGAGGATAACCCCGCAGCGTCGTCGTCGTCGTCGTCGCCTGCGCACCTCTTCTTGGCTGCGGCTACAGCAATAGCAGCCGCCGCGGCCGCCGCCGCCCCCCCCCCAGTAGCCCAACCTTTCGCTCTGGGGTAGCTGTGGGCGGCTGCTTGGCCAGGGCAAGGGCTGGAGCTGAAGCCGGTGGCTTCCCATTGGCCGGCCGGCCGGCAGGGAGAGCCGAGGCGGAGGAGGAGGAAGAGGAGGAGGAGGAGAAGCGCCAGCAGCCGCCAAGCACAAGGGAAAGGCGCGCACCCAGGCGCACAGGCGCGCACACAGGGATCCAGGGGAGGGAGAGCGAGAGGCAGAGGCTGCTGCTGCTGCTGCTACGGTATTGTTCTCCTGTATGCAAACGGAGGAGGAGGAGGAGGAGGAGGGGGTGCCTTGCCGCCGCTGCTTCTGACTGGGGGAAGCGAGGCGAGAAAGTGAAGAAGGCGACGGGCTCGGGCGAGCATGCAGGAGCGGCGGCAGCGGCAGAGCCGGCGTCGGAGTGGCAGTGCCAGGGCTCACTTGGCGGCCAGGCACTGAGGCGAGAAGAGGGGCTGCCTCAAGTCCCCGGCCAGGGCAACCCTACAGCAGTCGGCCGAGACGAAGAAGAAGAAAAAGGAGAAGGAGATATATACGTATATATACACACACACATATATATGGTGCATGGAATAATAGAGCCGCCGCCGCCAGCAGCGCCTGTTTATTTTCCTCCTCGGCCCCACTCCTTCGCCTGCTGCCGCCTTTTGTGTGGAGGGAGCCCATCCCCGGCACCCAGGACGCGAGAAGTGCGAGGAGGAGGAGGAGGGCGGCTGAGAAGCCAAGCTGCAGCCTGAGCCCACCTTCCTCCCAGGCAAGCCCGTGTCGGGGGATCATCCGCCGGCCCTTCCCGCCTCATCCCCACCTTGGCCCGAGACTCTCCGGGGAGCCACCCGGTCCGTGGACTTTCCTCCCTCCTTCGCTGCCGGTTGGGCTTCTCCTCCTCTTCCTCCTCCTCCTCTCCCCCGCCGCGCTTCGCCTCCATGTGCCGGATAGCGGGAGCAGCGCCTCCGCCGCGGATCCTGCCGCCGCTGCTGTTGATGGTGCTGGCGGCCCTGCAGCAGGTACGGAGGGGGGGGGGGGAGGAGAGGCGGGCGGCCGGGCTGGGGGCTCTTTGTTCTTGGCGATCCCGGCGAAGGGCGGTGGCGGGCTGGGCTGGGCTGGGGCGAGACCGGCTCTGGAAGCTGCCCCGCAGGCTAAGCTGGGCCTGGTTGCTTAAGGACGGAGGGGGGGTTCGGTCCAAGGCGAGAGAGGGGAGCAGGTGGCTCCGAGCAGCCCGGCCGGGGATTGAGGGGGACCCGGGGATAATGTGGGAATAATGGTCCGCCGGGCACGGGGGGGGGAGACAAGACACTCCCGGGCTGGCGAGAGTTGGCGAGCTGGGGATGAAGCGGCTGCCGCTGCCTCGGCTTGCAGGGGGGATAAAAGAGAGCGAGCGAGATCCTCTTTTTTGACCTTAGGGCTAAAAAGGAGCAGGTGGATGGATGCTTGGGCGACCCTGGCGCGAGGAAAGAGGGCTTGCTTTCCGTCGGGAGGGAGTGGCGCCGGGGTGCAAAGGGCGACGGCGGGAAGCGCGCCCCGAGGGACCCTCCTCGCGTGGAGAGTGGCGGAAAGGAAAGGTCGACTTCAGGGCGGGGTTGAGAGGACGAGGCCGGAGGCAGCAGGGGGGTCCTGGTGAGGGGGGTGGCCATAGGCGTGGGAGACGGGGGCTGAGCAGCCATGGGACGCGGGCGCTCTGACTCGGCGGGGAGCGTGGGAAAGGAAGGAGCCGCGGCCACCCCGCGCTGCCCCTTAGCCATGGCGGGAGGTCGGCCGCTTTTCCTGCTGGCTGGCGGGCAACCTGGTCGCGCACACGCAGCAACCACGCCAGGGCTTGGAGGGGGGATGCAGGGAGGGGAGTTTCTCGAGGCGGGAAGTTCCCCTGGATGAAGAAAGTTGGGCTCGCCTTTGTTTCGAGTGGAAAGGCGGGCGGGGGGGGGAGAGACTGGGTGGGATGGTTGGTTGCCTTCCTCCGGCGGCAGGGCGAGGGGCCACGGCGCTCCCGCTTTCCCTCTTGCGGCAGGACAGACGCGCTTGGTCTATTTGGGGGACCTTCCCTCTGTGTGTGTGTGTGTGTGTGTGTGTGTGTGTGTGTGTGTGTGGAGTCTCCAGTCACAAGACCGCGAAGGGCGAACCCCCATACAGCGCGGAGCGGATTAGTTGGCTCCTTTTCCTACCTCATATGCCTCAACCACCTTCTGCAGGACAAGGTTTTCTTTCTTTCTACAGTGTATATATGTATATAACTGTGCAATGGGATCCACTTTTTAACATATATATATATTAAAAAGTGGGTCCCATTGCAGTTTCCCTGGGCTTGTTTGCGAGTGTTCGTGTGCGTTTGTTACCCCACCGTGCAGGCTCGCTTTTTGGCGTCCCCCTGCTCCGAAGGTGTGGATGCCGGGAGGGTGGGCGAGGGAGGGGCAGCAGCGTGCATTGGGATGCCTCCTTTTGCACCTGTGCCTGGCAAGGACTGCCTCCTCCCGCACGAGGGAGGCGGACGGGGCTCCCCGGGGTCAAGCCTGCCTCTGAAACGGCCCCCCTTTTGCGGCCTCAGGCCCGGGCAAGAGCGGCGGCCGTGCTGAGCCACTCACTGCTGGCCCCCTCTGCTCGGCCGGCTAATCCCTTCCCGGGAAGAATTTAATCAGCGCTCGCTCGCCTCCTCCCCCGCTCGCCTCCTCCCCCGCTCGCCTCCTGCTGTTTTCTCTCCCGGCGGAGGCTAAGGGGGATTTCCAGAGGGGCAGACTCTCTTTCCCTCTGGGTTCAAGCCTTGCCACCTCCTTTCGCCCCACAGGAGGCGCCAAAGGAGGGTCGGGTCCTAGCAATGCAGAAAGAGGCCTCTCCTTACTGCCCCAGGAATGCTGGCCAGAGTCCTGTGGGGATAAACATACATGGCTGGGGACCTACCTAGGGCTGCCTATCCAGGCAGGATTCAGCTGGCTTTGTGCAATTGTGAATGAAGGCAAGGAGTTGATGTTCCTAGGGAGGAGTAGCTTCTCACCCACCCTGCCAGGGACCAGCATCATATTTGTGCCCATTTGCTACAGTTGTTTCTTTCTTTTCTGGAAATGCTGTAGGGACCTGCAACCAATGGCTTAGGGACCATCACCAGCCCAAGGACCACCAACCACTTGGAGTACCATTGGTGTAAAGGTTCAAGGGTGAGCTGGCTTTCTCTCAGGAAAGAGGGGAGAAGATACATATTCTAAAGAAAGGCTTGAAAGCCTCAGTGAAATCTTAAAGGTGGTTGACTTGTTTGTTATGTACTGTCAGATGAGTTTCAACTTATGGTGGTCCTATGAATGAGAGCACTTTGATATCACTTTAACTGTCATGGCTCCATCCTATAGAATCCTGGGATTTGTAGTTTTGTAAGGCACCAAGCTCTCTTTGGCAGAGAAGGCTAAAGACCTTGTAAAACTACAAATCGCAGGATTCCAGAGGATGGAGCTACAACACTTCAAGTGGTGTCAAACTGCATTATTTTTACAGTGAAGATGCAGCCATTGTTATTAACAGTACTGTTAAGATCTTGCAAACTCAGGGTGGAGACTTTCTTTATGGAATCAATCCACCTGCCTTCAGCTCTCCCCTAATATTCCCCCCTCCTGCCTGTTGGATCCCCTGGGACCTTGGGTCTTCCTAGGTTGGGTTTTTCTAAGCAGTTGGGGATGAGGTTGTGTGCCAGCTAGCCTGTGGGCAGAAGGTGGTTTGGGTTGTCCCTACTGATAGGTTTGTGTTTTTTGCTTGGATGTGGGCAGTTGTGTTTTCCTCTGGGTTGGAAAGGGGTGTCATTTAGAGCAGGTGTAACAGTTCAGTTGGTTTGGACAGGAAGTGTTGCTGAGGGAGCAGAGAGTCATGGGAAAATGACTCAGATTTTTCTGCTGAAATTTTAATGTCTCAGACAGCAGAGGCTCACCATGGTTTAAATCAGTGTTGGATGTGTGTGGAACTTATCCCTGGGAACACTCCAGATATAAAAAGCTATCAGTAGTAACCCTGCGTGTCTAATGAGGAGGACATCATTAGCCACATGCTCTTGAAATGTCTGTGAGTTGATGATTAGTCCACATTGCGGGGGGGGGGGGTTCCCTCTAGAATCTTAGGTTGGGATGTGATGGTGGTCTATACATTGTTTCTTGGGGGTTATGGGTTATTTGTATGTGCAAGCTAAACATGGGTGTGTTTTAAGATGGAGGTTCCTTCATGGGATTTTCCTGAAGTGGGGCAGGAGCCAGAACATGTGTACAGCATGGACACTGGTGGTGTGGTCAGCGTGAAAGCCTGTCTTCCTAGTGTGAAGGGCAGAGAGGAGTTAATCTCAGTGACAGATGGTGCAAATCACTGCCTCTTTAAGTGGCATTTGTGGTCAGAAGCATATTTTCTAGAAGCAGTAAGTGCAGTTCATCTGTGCACTGTTTTGGGGAAAAGAAGTATTTCTGGCTGGCCATGCGAGTGGGACAGGCAGACATTTGGCAGTGGAGGTCCTCCAGTTTAAATCCTGCAGGGTTGGGCAGTTGGATCCAGGGAGGCAGCTGCAGTAGCTGCAGTCAGTAGCAGCAGTCCCTGTCCATGGTGCAGAGCTCCAATTACTCTCTGGCTGTGAACTGGATCCCTGCTATTGAAGTGTGGTAAACACAGACTTGGCATATTTCAGAGATCCCTTCTCTTGTTGTTTCTATTTCAAATAGCTATATTTTCCCCTTTTCTCCCTCCTCTGCTACTGCCCCTTTCCCTGGCTTTGATGGTTGCATCAGACATTTAAGGTGCTGAAACATTGATCCTAAACAGCTGGGGGATTTTTTCCTTTGGCTTAATAGGTTAGCTTGTCCTGATGGGAAAAGTCTGTGTTGCTTCATTAAAGCAAATCTCTCCTCTCTCCTTGGAGGAGACTATTTTAACTTTTGGCTAACCTTATTTTCAGGGTGTATAGATAGCATGAGTTTGGTTTTTTTTTTCTTTTTTTAAAAAACTTTTTCTTTAATGACAGGTCCCTGTCTAAAAATATCCCCCCCCATACCTTTTCATTGCTAGCTTCCCTTCTTCCCCATGCAGCTCTTTTAAGGATGTCTGCTTCTCTTTTGTATTTCAGAATATCACTTAGTAAGTAAATAACTAAATAAGAGGTAAACAGTGACCTGTTATGTCGTTCTGTGTTTATCTCCCCACTCCTGGGACTGTTTTTGAAATAGAACAGAATCTGTGAATTATGGCAGGAACTAGCTTTATTGCTTTTGTGTATCACTTAGTGTCAGTGGCATGCCATGGTTGGAGCATCCAATTTCCCCCTTGTTTGGATAGCCGTTAAATCAGGTTAGGACTCTTTTTAATAGGGTGTAGCAACACTGGAACTTGGGTATGAAATCAGTTTTATAAACCTGCATCTGGAAAGTGGTCTTTAGGTGTGTGTGCATGTGTGTGTGTATGAATGAGTGCGTGTGCATATATATACACACACACATATATATATATATATATATATATATATATATAAAATTGCAGTTGCTTGGCTTCTTCAAACCCACTCGCTCACCTCATTTCTAAGGGGTTCTTAGATATCAGACATCATTTAGAACTTTTCTATTGTGTACATTGCACAGAGACAACTGATGTATTCACTAGCTAGGTCTCTTTCAATTTTTAAACCCTTTTTGTATCTGCCAGATATTTCCATGAGTTTCGACAATTTCAGTACTTATCTTTTGCCCAGAAAAGCAGACAATGTGTCCAGTATATATTCAGAAAACTACAGCATTTGAAAACATACTAAAACTCTAGTATTCAGCATCACTGAAGATTAAATATTGGCTGCTTCAGTTATTATTTTTTAAATGAAATTGATGGTTATTATGCAAAAGTCTGACAATCAGAAGGGGGAAAGGTTTGAAAGGAATATTATTTTGTAAGAACAGCAACTGTAAGTGCTTTTGAGATTGGTACAAGGAACAGTCTCTGAATTAAACTGAGAAAAAGTAAGGATTCTTTTAAATAAAAAAGGAAGGGGGAACATCCAGGTATCTAGAACTGAGAATAACATCCAGGCAGGCTCCCCTCTCCCACTTAGGTTAAATTTGTAACCCCTATTAGGAAATCTAACTGCTTTTACAATACAGTATTTCTTCTGTATGACTAGGACCATATTCAAGCAGACAAAAATCTTAAAAGGCTATAGTAGTATTGACAATTGATCCGAATGACTATGAGAAATGGTTTCTGGGCATATTTAAACAAGCAGAACAGATATGCATTTATGGTTCAGTGCTCAGAATTAGACCCCGTGTGATCGCAATGGAAGCCATTAGTTCTCTTTTTTGTCATTATTTTCTGGACTAATAACACCATTCTTTGCTGCCTTCTCCTCATTGCCTGAGTTTGTGTGGAGGTTTATGATCTAGCCCCCAGTCTCTAGAGGCAGCTTGTGGAGATTAGCACAAAAATCCAGACTAGAAATTGTAAGAGACTTGGAGCTGCCATTGTTCTGTAAAGTGCGATTGTCATGTGTTTATCTCTTATCTCCTGCTAGACAACAACAGTGTGAAGCTAGGAGTGGGGAGGAGCTCAGTGTGATGACATCATATCACATGTTCTTTGTATAAAATAGAGAGTAAACACAGGGAACTACATAGTTAGACTAGTCCCAAATTATTGTATTGGATTAATGTAAGGAGCCTTGTGCTTTATAGAGAGTGTTGAAACTTCTAGTTTCTATGCTTAGTTTTGTCTGTTTAACAAAATTGTCCCTCTTCTATATTCCAAGTGTTTGGAATTCCTTATGGAGACTGGGTTTTGGTACATATTTTAATTTCTTTAACATTTCATTTCCATTTGGGTTTTTGTTTTGTTGTTCTTTGTTTTTTCCTCAGGATTCTGACTTGCATATTTGAAAAAATGTGCAGAGTTTTGTTTCAGTAATTTCAATGGTATTGTTTTAATATACAGTATTAGAAAATAGTCAATATTTCAGGATTCTAGTTGCACCCCCCATGGTGTTGTCAATGGCGTGTTTGAAATATGCAAAATTAAAAAGCTACAGTCTTTATTGGTTTTTTTCCCTTTTAATGGTGATGTTATCAACATTTTCTGGGGAAATATGGAGTTGTTGTTTTGACAGATGGGCAGGAGAATAAACCATTTTTTAAAGGAAATAGTTTACAATATTTACATATTAAACTAGCAGATACATTCCAAATATGTTTTTGAGAAGAAGCAGAAGCTGACTTTGTGCACAATAAAATTTGAAAAAATGCACATTTTGTACCTGTTTTATCTGGTTCATAGTCAAGATGATGTACCTTTAAATGTTGAATTCATTAACATTTCATAAGATGTTTTCACTATAGTAAATACCAGAGTTACAAATAAATCTTCAAGATATATTTCTGTTTAGATATTGCCAATCTGGTTGTTATTTAAGAAGTTTTGCCTCTTTTCCATTTCATATTCTGAATTGTTATAATGCCACACTGAAGTACATGTCAGTAATTGCTATTCATTTTAAGGTGGCAATACTTGGAAGAGCAATACTCTTGAAAGATTTTAAGAGCAATACTTGGAAGAACTTTGGACAAAATGCTGGTTTTCAAAACTGTTTGATTCAGCTTCCTCTGAAGTGATCACTCTTTTCTTTTTCTTTTTTAATTATCTGCCACTGGCTTGGATCCTAACTAGGGTTTCATCAATTAGAGCATCACTTCAGTAGAGTTCTTTTTATAAGGGCTTGTCTATATGAGGCAATAAACTATGGATTGATGTGCACTAATACCAATTCGCAGCAGCTTTGACTTGTCTTAATGATTTTTTGGCAAGCTCCCAGGCATACGAAGGTATCTTTGTTCATTGTTCAAATGGGCATGCCTGCAAATCAGGATGGCGGGTGCAAGTGAAATTACTCATGTTTTTATTGTCACCAGTTGCCACCACCAAACAGAATTTTGTAAAAAAGCATAACCAAGGTGCAAAAGTGTGATATTCCACTTAAATAAACAGGAAAAAAGGCTATTTTGTGGCCTGAGTGCACTATCACTACAGCAAAAATCTAACATGGCAATTTTGGGTGCTTGCCTTGTTAGCAAGCTCTACCCCATGCACACTATCGACCAATCAGCTTTCCACTTCCACTTGGGAATGTGCAGCAAAGCAAATTGGTTGTCCCAACCAGCAAGAATGCACATTCCCTGTGGAGCTTTTTTGACATTTCTGGCCCCCCTCCTTCTGAATATGACAGATTGATGCTGGATCTCATCAAGATCTCCGTCAGGCCTCCCTCCATCCCAACTGCCACTGCCCTGCCCTTAGAGGGAGAGAAGGACCAGCAGTATCTGCTGGATTTAATCCCTACCCTCACTGCCATTCTCTTTTCCTTATGTGTCATGTCTTATTTAGATTGTAAGCCTGAGGGCAGGGAACTGTTACATCAACCATTTGTAAGCCACTCTGATAGCCTTTGGGGCTGAAGAGTGGGTTATAAATACTCTTAATTAATTAATTAATTAAAAGACAAATCGTATTCCCCTCAAATTCTGTGAGGAGTATTTTCACCATATAGACAACCCATAAGATGCTGGTGCCACTGGAAGAGGGAGAGGGCATTTTTTTCTGATTTCTCCCCTCACACCTTCCTGTGTAACCCTGAAAATCTGCTTGTAAATGTTTGAGGGATCCTCTAGAACAGTAGGAGCAGAACCGACACAGGGAGGCTGCAAAGGGAAGGAAAATGGGTAATATCCAAACCTGCTATTGGTCCAATGGCAGACTACCCTAGGTAAGAACCTTTCTAGATCTACCTCACGATCTAGTACTTTGTTGTGATCTCTGTGCATCACACATTATCAGGTTTCTTTGAAGCTTGCAGTAATACCTGCAGAAGCAAAGTAGTGTAAGATGGTTTAAGAAAAAAGGTCATCCTCACAGAATACTTGTCATATTAGAAAGTATTAAACATTCAGTTTCTAAATTATGCAACCTCTTGTGCAAAACATAAAAATAGTTTGAGGAAATTGAATGAACCTGTTTTTATTATGTGAAGATGACCACTTAGTGACTCATACTTGTTTCTTGTTATTTTTACCCCTATTCCTTACTTAAGAAAGTGAACTGCTCACAGGTATGTAGTGTCTGTTTTAATTTCCTTCAAGCTTAAAATAGACCAGAATTTCTGCACTCCCCCTTTTCCTTCTCATTTCTGGGAGTGTAATTTAAAAACAGGCTTTCTAAGTTACTTGAAGTCTTGAGATACAAAAAAACCTTAATTCATTTATTGTGCTTATGAGTGTCTACGAACTAGAATCCATATCACTAGGTGTATGAAGTCTACGCTCTTTTCAGAGAGAGCAAAAAGTGGGTTGGATCCAGACTATGACTGGAATTTAGGTCTCACTGAAATTAGTGGCACAAGTTAGTCCCACTAAATTACATGGATTTAACTGCTGCTAATTTGCAGACCAGTGTAAATATGGAGAATAAATTACCATGAGGCATTTCTGTGCTCAAATATATATCAATATACTGGCCCCTGACAATAGTGATAATTTGTAATGATATGGTCTTATCTTTGTTATACCGATTTAATAGTCATAGTGTAACACAGTTTCCTGGTGTTTATTAAATATAAGCAAATAGAGAGATCTGTTGATGAATTCCAGTTAAGCAATTTCACTCTGGAATTTTCTTTCAATATTTAAAAAATAATAATGGTGAGTTTTAGGTTAGCAGGGGGAGGTACTGGAAAACTGAAATGTAATTTTAATGTCATATTTGTGTCTTCTCTTTATTCTTCTACATAGAGACTCTCTTGTTTGTCCTATGTAAGGGCATTGCTGGTAGGTGATGTGTACATCATATTAGAGTAGGGATGTGGAAGCTTTGGCCTTCCTGATGTTAATGAGCTATTATTGCCATTTTGGCTTACAATTAGTTAGGTTAGCTGGGACTGATGCAAATTCAGCATTTCCTGGAGAGGCATGGATTACACAGGCATGTGTTACAGGGTAAACAAATTAATCTGGATCCAACTGACTTTTTTTTAAAAAGGAGTAATTTTTATTTGTCTTTTAAGGTTTTAATCTACCGGTATGATCTGTCTTAAATGGCATTTATCACTTGTGCTTTGCCTTGGCAGCTTGTGGGGAGGGCAGTGAGAGAGGATGTATAAATGCCTTGAATAAAATGAATGAATATATGTAGTCTTCTATCTTCCAATATGTTAGAACCTTAACTATGATACATGTCCTTTCATGCTAAAACAGCTATGTCTGGAAGTAGGGACTATGGCCTACATCCCATCATTAGTAGAGTAGGGCTATTGAATCAGTGGAACTTGCATACATTTTCATCAACTATGTTCCAGGTTCATTGCGCTTCTTTAGTTAGGCTGAGATCCAGTTGTTAGCCGTATCTAATAATGGTTCATTCTGAAGTTGTATATTTGCTATACAGTCTGTCCTCTCTTTCAGCTTTTCACAGAGTGTTGTATAGGGAACAAAAAGTACCATAGACCTTTCACCCTATAAAATTTTAAAACTGAATGGTTAATAAAAAAAAAGGTGGGGAAAAAGGGTAAGTGAAAGTGCTGTATGAAATAATGGCTCTTGAGAAATGTGCCACTTTCCCTCTAACATAATAATGAAAATACGTATAGCTAGAGATGAAGGCTTATAGCATAAGCTGCAATGCAACTTGCAGTGCCATTTATGTGTGAAGCAAGTTATCAGTGTACTTATCCCACTGTGAAGTGTGTGTGTGTGTGTGTATTTCCTTCTACAGTTTGGAAAAAGAAAGACAGAAAATAGTGAAATTCCAAAATCTACTATCAGGCAATAGTTTCCAGAGTTTGAGATCTATAGAAGAATTAATTACTTAAATCTTTTGAATGAAACAACTTTGTATTTTTCAACATTCTGAGCATTAGTATTTATTTATCAGAATCTGATGCTTTGTAGGCATTCTTTAAACAAAACCCTCTCCTGAAATTTATGGTCCTCTCATTTGTATAGCTCCTCCATAGGGATATACTCAATGCCTTCTTGTGTATCTTACCATTCAGGGATGTTTTCTGTCAATATAATGTTTTTATTGTTGACCTAAATTGCTACACTGATACACAGTGAATCAGTGAAATCTACAAAAAGTGTTAATTTATCAATTCCCATGGATTCAGTGGGTCTATTCTAGTTGGAATTAGCAGTTGGAATTAGGGTATAATGTCTAATACAGAATATACCCTTACAGCACCATCCTATCTGATCTTGATAGCTAGGCAGTGTGAGACCTGGTTAATACTTGGATGGGGGAATGCCAGGTTCTGTAGGACACGTTTCAGAGGAAGGCAATGGTAAACCACCTCTGAGTATCCCTTGCCTAGGAAAACCCTATGAAATCTATGGAGTCACCAAAAATTGACAGGCAACTTGAAGGCATGGACATACGGATAAATTAGTCCTGCTTGGTAATATTGTTAGCTTTTAACAGTGTAGTCCAGAGCTGGGGTTGGGGAGGATGGTGAAGTGGCAGATTGACCACCTCATCCGAGGCTCCCCTGGCTCCCGCTGGGCCCAACAGAATAAGGTTGTTTGTTTTTCTCTCCAGTAGTGTGGGTTTTTATTTTGCCCTTTCATTGGCTACAACAAGAGGGAAAATTTGTGCATAAGGTACAAGCCGATACAAGTGAGGGTCATAATCCTGTCACTGCTCAGGGGAATGGAGGGACTTTGGATATGGTGGATCCAAGACTGCTTCTGCCGCATTCCCACTGGAACATCCCATCTGAGGGTTTTCCTCTGGCTTCTATCCACAAGAAGACTACTAGTATATAAGTATGCAAGCTCCACAGAGGAATGCCCTTGGTTAGTGTATCTGTGAGTTAGGATGGTTCTGCCTGTCTTGGAAGTTTTTGCATTTTGATACTGCTACCAGTAATTTAATGGGCTTTTAAAATAACCATAACTAAGTATTCAGTACATTTGATGAAATAGACTCAAAACTACGACAGCTTATACTACCAACTTCTTTCTCTCAGTTAGACTCAAAGGTGCTACAAAATCCCTTGCCTACATAACTATTTATTTGCAAATCTTGGCTCTGTAAATGCTGTTGTCAAATGAAATCAAACAAGGAGTAGGACACACCACATCATTCTTGTAAAGCTGACTAACTCATTTAACTGTAACTGTTTCTTATTCCTTATTGGATCTTTATGGGATATATTTTGACAAACTTCAGTATTTAAAATTGATTGCCCTAGCCACATTTGTGCTGACGGACAACTCCACTGACTTCAAGAGCTTTGAGGAGTTAGCAGAAACAAGAGCTGCATTTAATTTAGTTCAGAAAACTCATTATTTCAGTTTGCAGTAGTGCATATGAGATTCAGCCAGGATGAGAGTTTCAGTGCAGTAAGTAAACACACCCTGCAGACCTGCAGTTCGGTAGAGATTTATTTGGCTTCTTAATGTCAGGAGAAGTGGCAGCATCCTTGTTTTCCTGGGCACTTAATATTGTAAAGGTTAGTAATATTAGTAGATGTTTAAGTTAAGACTATTTATAGCAATAAAAAAGATTAAAAAAAATAACATATAGCATGGACGAATAACCCTTTCCCTTTATATATATAATGTTTGACTAGGAAAGCCAACAACTGTTTCTGTCTTCTTCAGAACCTACCTCTCGTTAATAATTGGCTGTATAATGGGAGCACAGTGATATCATAAATTATCCTCATCATAATTTAGGAGGAGAACATAACATTCCATGCAAGCAAGGATTCTTTGTCAAAGCATCTTGGTGATTTGCATCAATGAGTAGATGAAGCCTTTCTTTAAATCCTAACTAAAATTTTAGTGAAGGGCATTTTAGAGTCCTCACAGAAAAATGGTATTTCTCAGAATGCATGTAGACAATTAATTGTATGTTTGACTGTGTATCCTCCCCACCATGCAAGGACAGACTGGCAGACACACACACACTCACACACACCAGAATATTTTTGCACGTGGAAAGATATGCTGTCAGAAGTATAGCTTGGAAAACTTACTTTTTGGATTACATATCCACAATTTTGCAATCAACATGTATGTTTTCCAGGCCCCTGGTCAGAATTATTGCTAGATAGTTTCACCCTGCCTTAACACTTTTCCATGAACTGAGCTGGGGGAAAAGTTAAATTTTGGACTACAACATCCAGATTCCCCAACTAGCAGTGACCATGCTGGTCAAGGGATTCTGGAAGCTGTAGTCCAAAGTGTACCTTTTCCAAGCTGTGTAGGGCAACTTGACACCAGGGCACATTCTTGTCTGTGTGCTTTCTGAAACATTTTAATTGCCTCAGTTTGAATTATGAGGTTGAGCTGGATAATGATCTTGATTCACTGAAACTAGTGAATATATCCATTGCAAGCAGTTTGATTAAGCGAGGTGCTCAAAGTCTGTTCCAACTGGGTGAGTATGTTTTTGCTTTGGACAGCAGTCATACTTATTTGCCAAATCTTACAGACAATCTGACCACAGGAGAGTGTTTGATCATTCTGTTTGTCCTGTTACACATTGGTTTGTCAAGCCGGCAGAAACGAGGAGAGAGCTGTTCTATGGTTCTTCTTTATGCTGTGTTCATTTATAAAATGTTGACAATTTCTAACTGCTGGACAGAAATTAAACTAACACAGCTCCTGCCTACAGGCTCACAAGAACAAAAAAGCTATCAAGGTCCTTGCCATTTCAAAAATAGTTGCTCCACTACTTAACTTGCTGAGTTTATTGTGTTTGGTTCAAGCCATTATTCTTTGGGGCTTGCTTACATACTGTTCTACAATAGTCTCTCCCCCACCCCTTGGTTAATTCTTGACACATATAAAATCACATAATTATTAATTTTGAAATTAGAGTTTGGGTAGCATAATTTCCCCAATAGGGTAAGTGTTTGGAAGCTAAAGAAACAGAAATAAATTTCTGAAGATATTCTCTAGTTGAGGAAAACTAGATAGTTTAACATCTATGGAAATATTCCTATAACACTATTACAAATTAATGGGATCTTAGATTTACAGTTTTTCAAAAATGTAATGCAGAATGTTTTCTGTCCTGTATAAATCCTTTGAAAGGAATACCTTCCAATGTATTTCTCTGCTTTATTTTTAAATTTTCTGTTTGCTGAAGAACCAGACTATCTCTAGAAGATGTAATGATTAAGGGAAGATTTAGCTGTACTTGTAGCAGGAAGAACTCCTGCTTAGTTTACAGCCCCATATACTGGAAAGACAAATGAAGCTGTAATGTACATAATGTAGAATGAAACAGCAGAAGCATGAACAATTTGTCTCCCTTTCAGGCTATGATCACATCAGAGGGGACAAGATAGCCATGACTACATACTGTATGAGAATTATCCCCCAGTAAACCACTTCTTGCAAGTAATATCTCAGAGGGAGTTTGCCCATCCAATTTCTACCATCTTGTTTGAGCTCCATCTCATGCTTACTCTCCCCTGCAGTTTCCCTGTTACTTCTCCTTCTGTCCTAATGGAGAGAGAACAGAGACTGGAAATGTTACTTTTTTGGACTGCATCTCATCATTTTCCCTGCCAGCAGGGTCATTGGCCATGCCAACTGGAAGATTCTGTGGGCTGTCAAAGTAACTTTACCAGTCTAAACTAGCCTGGCTGCTAAAAGGGGCAGCTGTGAAGCTTCCTTCCTTCTCTTTGGTCTTGAAGCTGGAAAACCCGGAATCATAGGTTTCCCAGATGGATTTGGAATTTCCAGCTATGTTCTATCTCAATTGGTGGTGGTGAAAGTACATAATAGCCAGCAATTGAATCAATTTCTCTTAGGCTAGATGCTCTGAATCTCTTTGATAGGCAATGAAAGGAAGGTGATGGTATAGCTGCTACAACCATGGCATATTGCTGAATTGTAACCAGAGTTAAACTGCATATTACATTAAATGTATAGTGTCAGGGATGTAGCTATGAGTAGTGGAAATGAGGACTTTGCCCCCACACAAGAATTCTGCCCACCCCCATGACATTTTCCTTCACTCGTCAATTTTTCTTTTTATATTTGCTGTGTTCACATTCCCTTGGTAACTTTGCCTGCACATTTTCTTTGAATGCTCAAATGAAATTTTAAGTCACTATAATGCTAGAAATTTGAGGACTAGAGAAAAAAATCATTTTAATGGGCAGAATTCTTATTGGGGGCAGTGGTCTAATTTTCCTCCCGGTAGCTCCATCCCCCATCTGTCCCAATCCAGCTTGGCTTTCCTCCCCAGTACAGGGACTAAAAAGAAAGGGATGGTAGGAGAAAGAAACTCCTGGCTGGATTAGGTCTAGTGGTGATGGGGGAGGAGGGACAGGGAGACAGTGTAGACCTCCACTACCCATATGGGTAGGGTACCAGTATGTTTACTGGATAGTTAAAAATAAATTTCTGCTTTATGCTGCACATTTAGTGTGGATAATACTTTAAATACCATGGCTTCTATACCCATTGTTTCTTTCTTGGTGGTATAATTGCATATGGTCACCACAGCCCAACCAGATAAGTTTCGAGCACCATACCTTAAGAAGGATATCAGTAAGCTGGAACATACCCAGAGGATGGTGACCAAGACAGTAAAAGGTCTAGAAACCAAGCCCTGTGAAGAATAGTTGAGGGACTTGGGTATGACTCATAGCTGTCTTTGAATATCTGAAGGGATGTCATGTGGAACAAACTTCCCCTGTAACCTGGTGTGTGTCTGGGGAGGAGGTGGCATATCCTGGAGAGAAGCGACTAGTGGGGTGCCACAGGGTTCTGTCCTGGGCCCAGTGTTACTCAACATCTTTATCAATGACTTGGATGAGGGGAGAGAGGGCATGCTTATCAAATTTGCAGATGATACCAGATTAGGAGGGGTAGCTAATACCCCAGAGGACAGGATCAGAATCCAAAATGATCTTGTCATGATGGAGTGACCAGCCCATCATGGTGAGTTCATCTACAAAATCTACAGGTCACAGCAACTGGAAAATTCCACTCTCTGCTTTCCATAGCAACAGGTATTGTAGAGGGTGGGACCCTCATTTCCTAGACATGACATCATGTCACCTGACTGAAGAGCCAATCCAGATCTGGAAATGCAGACCAATCAGATCTGACCAAAAGACTTTTAAGTTTCTGAACTCCTTTGTTCAGTGGAGACACATGGCTTAGGCCACATGCTTGAGCCACATGGCTTGACCAGCAAGATAACCAGACATGATGACTTGAGGTCGGTCATATAAGCCTCCCTCATGGGCTTATAACATCAAAGAGCCCAAATGATATCTGAAGTTTAAGGAAGAGACTCCATTTGAATGACTGTGAATTCCAGCTCTAGAGACTAGCTAGGCCAGCTATGATGAGCTGGGCCTAGCCCATCCCAATTGGGACATGGACTGAATGCATGGACATCATAAATGTGAGTTATTATTTTCTTAGCTTAGGGAACATGTCTAGTTAGCATGTGTTAGTTTTATGATTTATTTGACCCTTATGATTGAATGTATTTCATGTAAACCTAAGCTGAGGACCTGGAGGAGTTTCCTCCATGCTGTGTCATTGCTTGAACTAAAAATAAGCTTCTGTTTTCCTAATCTCCACAAGCACATGCCGAGTTTGGTTCATAACTATCTGAATTTCCCTGGGATAAAGGAAGGGTACTTAGTGATTATTAACACAACCTGCCCAGCTTCTTACTGTGCTGGGCACAAAGGGTTAAAACTCAGCAAGTGGTGGTGGATTTCGAAGAGAAAATCCCTCAGGTTTGGGATTTACAAAGGGCAACCCTGGAGTTTCATGCAGAGAGGCTCCAGGGTGGTGTCTCATGGTGGCAGCATTATTCTTTGGACCTGAACAGATTAGAAAGCTGGGCCAAAACTAACAAAATGAATTTCAACAGGGAGAAATGTAGGATACTACACTTGGGCAGTAAAAATGAAAATCACAGATATAGGATGGGTGACACCTGGCTTGATGGCAGTACATGCAAAAGGGATCTAGGAGTCTTAGTGGACCACAAGCTGAACGTGAGTCAACAGTGTGACGCAGCAGCTAAAAAAGCCAATGCGATTGTAGACTGCAATAATAGGAGTATAGTGTCTAGATCAAGGGAAGCTTGCTTTTTGCTCCTTCAAAGGGTAGAACCTGAAGCAGTGGATTCAAATTACCAGAAGAGAGATTCTGACTGAAAGGAAGAACTTCCTGATGGTAAAAGATATTCAACAGTAGAACAGTCTACTTTGAAAGGTGGTGGAAGTTGGATGGCCACCTCTCAGGGATGTGTTAGGTGTTGATTCCTGCATGGTGGGGAGTGGGGAGAGGGTGGATTAGTTGCCCTTGGGGGGTATTCAAAGTCTGTGATTCTAATTGGAAGCTAGCAATTAATTACATTCTCAGTTTCACACTCTACACGTGTTACTGATTGGAGTTTTAGATGGTCAGTTCTTTGGCTTTTATCCAAGAATTTAGGATTCAGGGTGGTATTATTAAATAGTGTGGCACGTTCCAAGTAGTGTCTTTTTTCTTTTTTGTAATTGTGCTGTTGTGATTCTTTCTATAGTGATTGCATTCACGAGTTTTGTCATCCATTTGGGATCACTCTGAGAACACCTTCCATCATTGAAACTTGTACCAAAGGTGCTCAAATTGGTATAAATCTCAGTGTATGGTTTTGATATTTCATAATCCTTTTCCTCTGTCACCAGCTCTTCTGTCCCCTGCTTTTGTGGTGGTGGTGACAATTTCAAAATGTTTATCTATCAAACATTTAAAAAAAGATGGTTACTTTAGATGAGAGGATTTCCTTCCCCTGCCTGGTATCTTGGTTTTAGTGCTGACATATCATCTGTTTTAGTGAGATAACACACTAATGTAGATGGAATAAGCATTTTAACAGAGGTATCAGTTAGCTAGAACAGAAGGTACAAATCAAAATAAACACAGTATGGTTAAAAACATACAGAAGATCAACATTAATATAGAATTAAACTAATAGCAATTTTAAAACAATTTGAAACATACACTTTAAAAGGATGAAAAGTGGTTAAAAGCAGTACAGTTTGAAACTATACAGATCGACCCCTGTATCCACAGATTCAATATCCATGGTTTCACTTATCCATGTCTGAAAAAATATATTCTCTCTAGGCATTTCTAGGTCCTCCAGTGTGATTCTGTGATCAACCTCTGGTGTCCGTCTCATTGAAAACAATAAGGATATCATCCATGGTTTCAGGTATCCACTTGGGATCTTGGAATGGGTCCCCCACAGATACGGGGGTTAACCTGTACAACACTCTTAAAAACCCTTTCTTTAAGAACCATTAGTCCTTAAAGCCTATTTGAATAAATGAAAGGTCAGCAAGGAGTGGAGCTAATTCTAACCTTCCTAGAAAGGGTGTTCCAGACCTTAGGGGCAGCAACTGAGAAGACCCTGTCTTGTGACCCCACCAACCATATCTGTGAAGGTGCTGGGACTAAAATAAGGGACTTCCTTGAGGCTCTTGGGGCCTAGGCAGGCTTGTATGGGAAGATACCTGAAACCTAAGATGTATAGGGCTTTAGAGATCAGGGCAAGGACTTTATAAGTCACATGAACTCACCACAGGTCAGCGTAAGAGGGGCGCTCCAAAAAAGCGATACAAGGACTCCCTGAAACAACACCTCAGGCTCGGCCAAGTTGGTCACCAACAATGGTCCGCCCTGTCCTCACATCGGGAGGCATGAAGACACACTATCCACAATGCCGCAGCCTTATTTGAGAACTCACGCCGAACAAGTCTTGAAGAGAAATGACAATGCAGAAAAAATCACAACCCGGAAACATCATCCAAGGAAACCTTCTGCTGTGCTTTCTGCAACCGGACTTGTCTATCTCGGATTGGCCTTTTTAGTCATCAGCGTGCTTGCAGAAAGCGCGGGATGAATCCTTCCTGAATCTTCGTTTGCGAAGAGAAGCCAGAGAGAGAGATATATTTATAGTACATGCTTGGCATGATTGGCACTTTATAAGATTATAAGCAGCACAGGTGCTATCATCCACTCTCCAGATTTTCTTTATGTGAGTTATATGTAATTTGGGCTATTGTGTAACACACAGCCTTAAAAGCATGATTTTTTTTGGTGCTTTTCTTTTGTCTAAATATTTTAGAAATACTTTTGAAACATATGGATACTTGTTTATTGAATCTGTATTCATGCTGCCTGCATCTGTGTGGACTAAGTAATGTTACTATTATGTAACCATTGTTTAACTACATGGGCTAGATCAGGGCCAGATGTACTGTTGTCCAATCATTGATTTTAACCTTGAAGCGAGACACTTGGTCTGACTCATGACATGCTGTGCCAACATATTACAAGGACTTTTCCCCTGAAATAATTTCATGTATTTCCATCTATAGGCAGCATTGAAAAACCTAGGGTCTTCTTATTTAGAATTAACTCTGTGACATAGAATCTACTAGTTCTGTGATGTGAGTCTAATGACCATAAGTTGTCTATGGCAAGGATATGTGTTGCATGTTGAATCAGGGCTATGGATATTAGGAAAATTTGCAAATTAACAATGAACTTAGCTCTGTACAAGAACTCTTTCACATCACATCACATCACAAAAATGCCTATGTGGCCTAGTAAACCTTCAAATCCAATGACAAAGATTTTTTTAAATATATATATAATTACTTATTATTGAAAAGAGAAATTGATCTTGGGTCTATGAATTATATCTTCTGTAGCACATGATGGAATGGAGATGGTTTTGGATACACTTAAGATTTTTTGGGGGGAGGGGCTAGAACTTGTGATGTAGCACCATTCACATTATCCTTCCATTTTCACCCATTATGGTGACATTACTAACATCAGTGTTTTAATCTCCTGAGCAACCAGTTATGATCAAGCAGGCCTACTGAGCAAAGTTTGGACAGAGTGGCACCCCTTAAGTCAGTGATGGCGAACCTATGACACGCGTGTCAGCACTGACACGCGTAGCCATTTCTGGTGACACACTGCCATAGGCCTCTCCCCCCCTGCCCACAACCTCATCACCCTCCCTAAAGTGGTAATCAGGACTTCAAAGCCCCGGTAGCCACTTTCCACCCCCCTCCCACCCTCCCCAAAGCAGGAATCCACGAATATGCGGAACCATGAATGTGAAACCCGCAAGTGTGGAGGGACAACTGTAGTCGCAAATGTTTCATCCTCCCCTATTAAACACTCTGTGCTGGAGGTCTGTAGGCCAAAACAACAGAAGTCAGGCACAGAGCGTCTAGTTCTGGGACTTCCAGTTAAGCCGGGATATTTGCCCTCACTTCCGCCAGCAGAGATAATGTTTTTTCCTCAAAGCGACACACCACCCGAGTTACGTTCAGTTTTTTGGTGAAGTTTGACACACCAAGCTCAAAAAGGTTGCTCATCACTGCCTTAAGTCCTTCCCTCTAATGATTATCTCAGACCAGCTTCTAAGAGTGCTAGCTTATTGGAAAGTCTGAGTGGCTTGCTCTTACAGTATATCCTGGGTTGCCAGTTTCAACATTCAGCCAAAGCTGCCCCCTACCAACATGGCCTTGCTGGTGGAGAGTGGGGGGAGAGAGCATGAATCATAGAAACATAGAATTGTAGAGTTGGAAGAGACCACGAGGGCCATCCAGTCCAACCCCCCTGCCACGCAGGAAATCTTGATCAAAGCAGCCCCGGAAGGCCTCTGACAGTAGAGCTGGGTGGTCCTGCTTGCCCCTCCCCTCCACCAAGGAATCGTGTTGTGAGAGAATGGCTGCAGCTGAAAGTTAAGAGTTCGGAAGGTAAGGGAGGACAGGTACCTTCATCCAGTTTAACAGAGCTTTACGATACCTCATCCTGCTCCATGATCTTCTCAGAATAGAAGTTATAGGAACCTGTCCCGTATCCAACTTGGGTGCCAGTTACACAACAATTTTTGTCGCGGGGCTTACCGTGACTTCCTGATCCCAGATTGGTCCCACACTGTTTAGACGATTTTTGTCACTCTTTAGGAAATCCCGTGATTGATATTTACACGTCAAAAGTTCTGTTTCTTTTTATAGGTGCTGCACTCTTATATCCCGTGTTTTTGTTGGTTACACATGTTTAGCCTACCGGGATATATATATATTTTGGCTGTCAATCAAGGATGCGATTACTCGTGTTTTCACAACCTTGGTGACGTATTTCCTTTAGAGTTCCGTGCCACGAGCAATACTATTGGCTGGCTGGGAGGGGGCAGAGGCTTGTGTTTATCCTGTCTCTTAAAAATGTTAACCCTTTAAGCAGAGGCAGAAGGCATTTTGAAAGACCAAGAATGTGATCTTTCGCTCAGACGGAGGAACAATTAAACCATGTCCTTTCCTTTTGAAATCAAGCCGAGTGGTGGGGGGGAGGAGAGGCTTGGGATTTCTTTTACAATGTTGATGCTTAAAGCAGAGGGAGCTGCAGAGTGAAGATTTCAAGCCAGTGTCACACAAGGCATTTTGGTTGGCATTTTTTTACTATGCCTTGGAGGGGAAATGAAAGTGTGTTCATTCGCTCAGATGCTGGAATATTTTACTGTGCCTTGGGGGGGGGGGCGGTTTATGAATGTTTGATTATCCGTTCAGACCCAGAGAGGGGATCCAGGCAGGGAATGAATGGATGACTCTCTGCCCACCACAATCTCTTTGTAACATGCAGTTGAGGAAGAGGTTAAAGCTGAAGGGTTTGCAGTGTAGAAATCCATTTTAAAAGGTGATTGAGTACACATGTGCACACACACCAACCTATGTGCAGCTGGAAGGGATGCCTTTATTTTCAGCTGGATCTGTTGAACGGGTGACTGACCCCTCCTTTTCTGGTCGCTGAGCTCTAAGCCCGCCCCCAGTCACCATTTCCGGTCATCCCCTAGTACCGAGATATTTTGTCCCAGGCTGTTTACATTTCCGATTTTCCGAATCCTCTATTGACTTTTTTAAAAACTGGCACAACCTGCAGGACTGGAAGTCCCGCAGGTTGAGGGATAAAAGGTGCCCCCCCTTCTGAAAATCACATACCCGACCCGATGTACGTGTAAACTGCCAGGGATCGACACAAATTCTTCCCGGGACATTTTCATCGTGAAAATTTTCATTTTCAAGGTAATTGAGTTACCTTGGTAACTCAATTAACTCAGGACCACTTAACATCCATAGGCCACTTAAGATTGAGTCATTTATAGAGGCTTGTGATCCAACAGACAGACTTGTGGCACACAAGAATGGATTATTTAATGGCATGCATCACATGGAATTATTTAAGACATTTTCTTTATGGTGTGTATAAATGTGGACATTTCCTTCATTTGTCTTCCTGGTAAGAAGAGCTCTTTTTTTTTTTGCTTTTTTTCTAGAAAAAAAGAAAAACAGCTTCACACACAACAGCAGTAAGGATGAGCTAGTTCTCTCACAGCAGACTAGAGAGAGGCACTGTGATTGGCAGTGGTCCATGGCTTAGTTGAAAGACAACAGCTAATTCTTTTTAAAATAGTTTTTCTAAGGCAATATAAAATTGATCTTTGAAATGGGAAACCGGTTTTTGATTACATAATTCCTGGGAAAGATTGATGGATTCTCATAAACTATATGCACATATGTATTAGAAAGAAAAACTATCAACAATTTTCTTGAGCAGTTTGAAGGTGGGTGTTGTTTTTATGATCCCAGCTAGTTTGTCCCCTTCCTGATCCTATCACCCTCAGACAGAAAGGATTGCTGTTAAAATAAATATCAGCTTTTTCTTTTTTTAAAATACAAAAATTTCAGTATGTAATTTTTAGTTGTTTTGCAGTGACATGAAATGAGATGAAAAAGTATATAGTAAGAATGCTTAATAATTTTAGGCTGAACTTAAAATGACCCAGATTGTATTGTGGCTCAGATACAGTTTTGTTAAATGCCAAAACATGAGAGGCTACAGAATTGTTAAAAGTTGGAGGCTCGGATTCTCTCATGTGTTTATGGCCAGCGAATCTTTACAATAGACTCATTTGGGGAACAGAGTGCTCTCTTTTGTTTCTGGGAAAAATTGAGAGGTTGCAAATGAAAGCATAAAGAAGCCTCTTTATTCATCTGCCCATGTCTTTGTTTCACTGGGCATTGTTTCAGTTTATAAGAGTTGTTTAGCAGATATAGAATGCTGGAAAAGGCCGACTGATTCCCATGCACATCAGGACAGGCTTGTTAAAATCCTGTTATCTACTCAGCTGCCCACCCAGGATTTATTTGTTTCAAGGATAGTTGGAATGACACCCCCCCTGCTTTTCCTTGTTAGTTACATTGAGTTTGCTTGTTAAATTATAGAATCTGACAGCATTTTGCATTGAAGGATTCCTTCCCCTCTAATTTTGGGAGTATGTCACATGTATTGATGCTTTTAAAAATAAAAATGCACTCTATATATAGCATTTTCAAAAACAATTCCCTTGTAATTTAGCTATAATTTGACCTTTATTTTTGTTTGAACCTTCAGTTTGTCTGTAGGATATGCATGAATCTAAGATGTATTCAGATCTTGTGTGCAATCTCGTGTTACTAGTATACTTGACAAGTAGAATCCCTCTTACTAAAAGTGTTTACTTTAATGATAGAAAATTTACTCTCTCAGAAGTATGGTTGACCAGCCAAAGCTTAAGCCACGCTATGTACAGATATATGCTGCTTTGATGACAATTCTGAATCATGAGATGGACTGAGGTCTAGTTGAATCTGAGTTGCATGAGTAGTTTCCCTGCACTTTCAAAGGAAAAGATTAGTGAGATGCAAAATGTACTGTTAGGTTTATGAAACTGAATATACTTGTCAGCTCTTGTTATACAGATCTTTTATTTAGCCTCTTTCACTAGATATGTAGATGGTTAAATTGTACTGTATCTGTACAGTTGGCCCTAGGTATCCACGGATTCTGCATCCATAGATTTCAGCATCCAAGGCTTGAAAATATTATCCCCCCCCCCCAAAAAAATCCTTGATTTTGCCACTTTATATAAGGGACCATTTTACCATGTCATTTCATATAATGGGACTTGATCGTCCATGGATTTTGGTATGCGGGGGGCTGGAACCAAACCCCAGTGGATACCAAGGGCCCTCTGCATGTATATTAATGAGGCAAATGGAATAGGCATGGATTTTAATCCTGTACTTAGCACTGGGTTCAGCTATCTTTCAAGCCTTCACATTTGGTAGAAGCAGCAGCCAATCTCATGGTATTGCTGTAACATTTAGGTTTTATACTAATATATGGTATTTAGGGATGAATGGAAGGTGGATAGAGATCTAATATAATTTGGTCAGGGATTGGTAGTATTTTGAGGGTCTGGGGGCCATTTTCCCCCTGTTTGAGAACTTGAAGGGTGATCCACATTTCGTGACACTTCTGTTCCCTGACAATGTAGCATACCCCCCTCCCGATTTACAGATCATGCCTCCAGGACCTCACATTGTGGGGCCACAAATTAGTATTTAAACATAACTCTCCCAAACCTCATTTAGGCCTTAAAATATCTTTCTTAGAAGTGACTGTCTAGTTTCTTAACAAATAAACAAGAATTGGCCTGTGGCCATTTTGGGGGCAGTATGGAGTGTCAGGGGCTTGGATGTTTAGGGTTTAGAGGAGGGCTTGGGTCCTCAGTTTTCCCATTGCTCCTTTAAGCAATCTGCATTAGATTGGTAAGTATTTTTGACTCCTTAATTGTTAATCAGTGGCAACTCACAACAAAATGACACCCCCCATCTGAAATGAGAAAGATTTGAGATTGTGATGGGGTTAGCCAGGAGTGGATTTTTGTGTGGAAGGATTGTGAGGTTCTTGTACACAAAACAAAGCCCTGGGCTTGAAATTATTCAATGATTATTTACGGGTTTTGCCTGATTCTGGTTGGGAGCTCTCAGGATTCTACGCTGGGTGAAAAACACCAGGTACATCCTGCAAGCCTGAAGCCTACCTCCTTTTGATTTCAAGCTGTTCTGTAAGGTGTATAACAAGTTTTTTATATAAGATGTTTTAATGCCTCACTCTTAACTCCCAGTAGTGAATCTTCTCCATGAATTTGAAACAGCTTCTTTTTTGAAAAGTTAACATTTGGGTAGCACAAGAAAACAGAATGATGAGCTTAGTGAAAATGTTTTGAATTGGCTGTTAAATGTCTGAAATTTATTCTGTCCGTGTCTAGTGAACCTGGTAATTGGTTTTGTGTAAAGTTTATTTCCATTTGAAAGAATGCGTTAGTTTTCTGTCATAATTCTGCTTTAGCCTGAACTGCTGCCTTAGTTGAAACATTGAGTTGTTTAAAGAACCAAGATTGTGTATTATTTAGATGCTACTAAACAAGTGGGATTTGTTCATTCCATTCCAGTTATCAAAAAGATTAACTCTTTGCCCCCGGAATTCTAATTGCAGCCATTTAGAAACAAAGAGGTTGTTTGTACAAGATAGTAGCAAAATCAGGGTTTATGCCAAGTGGAATGTTTCTTAACTGAATAGGGTTGTAAGTATTACATAAATTTTGTCTTGCATTTCAGGCACCTATAAAGGCAACTTGTGAAGAAGGCACATTATGCAAGCCTGGATTTCCTGAAGATGTTTACAATGCGGTCATATCCAGAGGAGTACACAAAGGACAGCCTCTTCTGAATGGTATATGATTTTTAGTTTCTTATTATACCTTGCTCATCATAATATAGTGTCATTGTTTACATTTCTTAAAAAGTATGAAACTCTTTTACTTCTGTTCATTTGTGCAGGTTTCCCCTTAAGTTCTGTTTTTGTGATTGATGGGTAGGTGTGATCAATATGGTTGTTTTTAAAAAATAGTGTATGAGCTTTCATTTAGAAATGAATTTGAAGTGTGGGAGTTTCTAGATGCATTTCTGGGACTACAATTTTCTGTACAGAGCACACTGGAAGATAGTTTCATTATAATACATCTCAGCCAAGCTCCCTGAAAAGATCTTCATATGAAAGCATGTTTTGGAAAATGAATTTTCCTAAATTCCCCAATCTTCCTAAATTTCTAAATTTCCAGGATAGGGAACTACTTAGTTTTCAGAGAAAATTATTGTGTTCCACTGCAGAACCAAAAATAGAATTTGCCTGTCACATCTGTAAAAGGCTGAAATTTCTAAAAGCCTGTAAACTGCAATTTAAATCTGAGCCTAGATGCTGGTTCTTTTCCTGATACTTTTTTAACATGGCAGAGAATCTGTATTCTTTTTGAGAATTACCAGTTAGCAAGTCATATGAATTTTAAGAGTTACCTGTTAGAGAAACAATGAAATGAGTGTGGTTTTTTCCACAAATGGCCCTGATCCTGTAGCATGCAGATTACCTTAATCTGGAATGCCAGAGTATTTAAACTCCCCACCCACCCCCCACAAAACCCCTCTACTAACACAGAGATCTGCAAAGTTAGAATTGGGCTTCTGTTTATTTCATATTTATTGTTTGTGTTCTTCACAAATACTTTTTTCAAAGGCTACTGCTGGACATATTTCCATGCCCGTTTTTATACTTGGGAACCATTCTGATTGTCAGTAGAGGGCCCCAGAGTAAGAAAAACATATTAATTTTGTTGTTTTATGTTCTGTGAATATCATAAAAATGACTTTCTAACTAATTTAAAAATTACAGAGCTGATCAAGAAGATTAGTTTCAATGAATTCCAATTTTATCTTAAAAACTAATTTGATTCCACCCATTGTTTCTTTCTTCTATAAATATGGCTGTGTAGATTAGCATAAATGGAAAAGAAGTTTTAAAATGAAGCCGCAAATCAAAATGGTTCTTGAAACAAAAGCTTTTCCCTGTATTTAACATATTCTGTATGACAGTATCTTCTCGTAATTATATTTTTACAGATTTGGCTTGTATTTTCCTAACAATAATTGAATCCCAAATGCAAGAATAATTTATTGGTTTTAGTTTATTAAAATCCTGACTTAATTAAGTATTTCTGTGTTTCATTTAAATTAAGCAAATATATTCCATATATTTGGTTTAATAAGTAGCAACTTTTGAATATAGCATGATAGCTTAGAATATTATGCAAAACCAGTTTCTGAAAATGGAAAGTCATGTTACTGTTATGGGGTTTGTTTGTTTTTTTGTTTAGAAATTACTAGTATACATTCCAAGGAGTACTCCTGGTTTTGAATTCAATCATTAGTCTATACAAGAAGAGACCCAGTGAATCAGATTTATAGAAATATTGACCCACCACATTCCCACTCATTCCGTTGGTTTACTTTTGTTGGAAGAATTGGATTGGGGCCCTCAACTGGCAATGCAATTAAGTGCCATTTACTGCAATCATATATTATGAGGTAGTTCCTTATGAAAAAGGATGAGTCCTGCTGATTTTAGTAAGATCTATCTATCCATCCGGTTAAGTATATTTTTTATCTTTCCCACTTCAAAGAATCCTAAAAATGGTTACAAGTTACTAGTCGACAAAAATAATTATAATTTACTAGGCTGCACATATTTATATTAGCTAATACATATTGGAAACTGCTTAATGCAGTGTAGATGTGTAAATTTCTATTGCTTAACAATTTGTAAGCCACTCTGTTAGCCTTTGTGGCTGAAGAGCAGGGTATAAGTACCTAAATAATAAATATAAAAATAATATTAGTAAGTTGTGCCATAAAAATGATTAGGGTAGGAAGCATAGCTGAAGCAAAGATTCCCTTTCTAGTCTGTTGGAGTTAATTTCCAGTTGTCCTAAGGAGGAAAATAATTATCAAGAACATGAGTGACTCAGTTGTGGATAAAGGACGACATCTTTAGTTCACAGAGATGTTTGAGAATATTGCAACTGATCACAGGAGAGTACAGCCAAAGTAGGCTGGATCTACAGTTGCATGGTGCAACAGAGCTGGCTGGTGTTCTTCCTCACAGAAGCTCCTTAAATGTCTGAAAATGCTGCACAAAGGGTAATGGAAACATGTTGAATGGGGGGGGGGTGAGGGACAGGAAAGTCAAAAGCACTTTCCACAGCAGAGTTGCAAGCTCACATGCTTATTTATCCCTTCCTCCATTGGCCTAGCTGTGGGGCATTTGGAAGCTGTCACTTCTGTTTTACATTAACACCAAATTGCTTTGTGGTTTGAACCCAGACAAAGTATGACTAATCTTGACTACAGTGAAAGAAGCCAGCTTCATATCTTATAATTACAATTAAATGTTCAAATAACTATCATCAATTCAATCTAAAAGGGAAGCTTCAAGTCTCTTCCTTGTGGAGGAGGAGAAAGGAAGGGGAAGTGTGCAACCCTGAAAATTCCAACACTAAACACTTAATTATGTCCAAATGCAACCAAATGTATGTTGGGTATTTAATCAGTATTAATTTTATGTGTTGCACTTCTACTGGGGACTTGACTGAGATGACTGTTTCAACTACTATAAAGCATTTCCTTAATATTTCTTTGTTTCTTGTTGTTATGTGTCCTTAGATTGATGCTAGTTGAATTCTTTTTCTTTTGTTTGTACTAGAATCCAAAAAATAAGCTTTTCTAAATATGCTAAGTGGTTTTTCAAAAATCATTCTTTTCAAGTAAATGCTTTGATTCTAGATACAGTAGATCAGAGCACAGGTACTTCTCCATTTAATTTATGTCAAATTATACCCATTTGATGATAATGGCATTCTGTCACTATAGATCTCTGTTATATTAGAATCTTAATAAAAATCTAAAAGGTTTACTTTTCAATTCATTAGACAAATGAGCTAAAATGAATAACTTGAACCAGTGAATTATTGAACCCAAAACTAAGTCCACTGCATAACTGGTTAACAGATCACAAGTGTCTACTTTATTGACTATGTTTGTGAATCAACTAAACAGTTCATTTGAAATATACAAAAGTTCAATATTACAAAGCAGTTTTTAATTTCCTTTTGCTTATAAAACCCATAAGATGTATCACATTATGTAGATTAATGTGAACTAGTTGAAAACCTTCCTGGGGCATCATCCCCCCCCCACCCACAACTTCCTTAGTAAAATTATTTTAATGGTTAATTCTCTTGAAAGTACCGACATGCTTGAAAGCATATCATTTGCTGGTTTTACATAAATGTACAAGTCATCATTGGATGGCTTTGACTTAAAATTTAATTACACTGTCATTTTGAAGTACTATTGTTGTCGAAAGCCCATTTTCTGGTTATTAAACTAGATGCATGTGACAATAGAAGTTAAGCATACTTTGTATTATAGTCACATTCAAGGGGGGAAAGCCTCATGGGCCTGACTCAAACCTCTGTTTCCGTTAGTATTACTGAAGTTTACCCGGATTTATGCCACTGTGGGATCTGAATTTTGCACTTTAATTGTTATGGATTTTCTCTTGGGGTTGAATCATTCTAAAGATTTTTTTACTACTGTCCATTGCCTGAGGTACAGAAGTTTGATTGTTCTCTTGGCTACGAATAAAATAGAGTGACTGGCAAGAGAAACTGACCAGACTTTTTTTCATTTGTTTCTTTTCATTTTATTTTGGGATAATGAATTTTTTTTTTTTGTTGATTTAATTTTGCTTTGATGCTCAAAATCAAGATTTGACTTAAGTTATAAAATATTAGGAAACTCTTTTGTATGTCTCCTCACAGATGTCTAGGTATCTCTTTGAACCTTGTCCTTTTTAAGGGGTCCATCTATACGATTTTAAAAAATCCGTTTGGGGGTAAAAAAATACAAATAGATAGTCGTTCGTATGCATACGATCCGCCTACACGAGTTTTTACCTGCCCTAAACTCTGTATGCCCCCCCTTCCCCAGCTGGCTGGAGCGAGCAAGCCAAGCAGCAGTTTTAAATCTCCCACTGTTTTTTTATATTATTATTTTAAAAAGTGCTTGCTTTGCAGACATTCGTTTTTCCCTATTTACAATGTAAAATTAAAATAAATATATATAAAATTCACATACTTACTGGACTCTTGCTTAGCTGGGAATCCAACATGGCGGCTGCTCCCAATTCCCCTCCTTGCTAGCCCCGCCCCCCTACTCGGCCAGCCAATCAGATTACACTGCCTGATCGTATGTGTGCGAACGGTGTGTACAGACAGTCAGCCATTAGAATGGCTATACTGATTTTATGCTGAGATCCGCTTCTCCTTCCGAACGCCAAATCCATGTAGTTTACGGGGGATTCACTAGCCCCCCTTCTGAATGACATGTATGAATTCAAACGGCCGTGTGTACAGAAGAGCGATCTTCTGAACGGTGTACATATTTTTTTACCGTGTTTACAGGCTCAAGGTCTTCCTAGCAGCACTGCAAAGTATTCTGTGCGTATGTTAATGTTCAACAGATGCACAAAATCAAGGTCTCTGTTGAAGTACAACAATTATGAATTGCTCTTATTAGTGAGATCTACCTGACAATCTCTCACTTAAATGTTAAAGAAATGGTGAAGATCTTTGTATTTTATTAGTTCTTTCTGGTTTGTTACTTGGGGTTTTACTGGTTTTGTTTAGATTGATGATTGCTGTTTGAGATTTTATTGCTGCAGTTTTCTAACTGGTTCCATCCAAAGTTGGATGAGGGTAATCCCATTCACACAACAGGAGTTTCTCTTCCACACCCTGCCCTCAGCTTGCAACTTCTTTTGGACCATCCTGCTACTTGGAATCCTTGAGTTCTATTTCTTGCTTTCATTTGGACCCTAAAACATTTATGTATGATGGAAAGACAGAACATACTTTCATGTACACATTGTTAGGATTTCAACCTTTTGTACTTTCACTTGCGCTCAGATATATGTTTTTTAAAATCAGAATATTCATTAAATAATGAATAATTTTTACTGGATATTTTTTCTATACATATAAACTTGATTATGATATAATTTATAGTTCCTTTACAGGGTTGGGCAACTTACAACCATGTCATGTTTGGTGCTTCAACAATTGCAGTGCTGGCTATGATTGACTGCCAAACTCAATTAAAAGTGCCTAAATGCAAAGTGCCTCACTTAAGACCCTTTTTGAGGTGCCCCACCATGTGACATACAGCAGGTAGCTAATTAGGGAAAGGGCCTTCTGAGTAGTAGTGGTTTGGATTTGGAAAGCTGACCTGAGGGAGCCTGACATGGTATATATATCCTGATGATGTTTTCACATAAGACAGAGACACTTACATTTCCTCATTCCTGGCCTCCTGACACACTGAATGCAGGTTGACACTACTTTACTATCATGGCTCCATCCTTTGGAATCCTGATATTTGTAGTTTGTTGTGACGCCAGAGTGCTCTGACAGAGAAAGCTAAATATCTTAGAAAATGGCAAATCCCAGAATTCCATAGCAGTGAGCTATGGCAGTTAAAGTGGTGTCACCCTGCATTATTTCTGCAGTGTCTTAGCAGCCCTTGTAATTCAATTTGTTCTGTTTTATCTTGACTAGGGGCTTGTGTGCACTGGCTAAATACCCTAGCTTGCCCCCATCCCAGAGCCCTGTAGTTCAAACAACGCAGGGCAATTGCTGCGATCTGGCCCCTGGCAGTCCAAACGATCCCTGGGGAAGATTCGGGGCTGAAACAGGGCAAGTCAGGACAGGGCCCTTTACTGTGTTTTAAGATAATGCCCGGTTTACTCTATTTATGCTAGATTGGGCTCCACGTGTCTGCGAGAGCCCATCCCAGAATAGTGTTCCTTGCTGCCAGCTCCCTGGCTTTCCCAGAAGCCAGGCACATGTCCTGCAGCATGTGACCAAGGCTGGTCACATGCAGGGGGCTTGCAATCATATTTTGCGTGACCCTGTATGGCTTCTGCATCAGCAAAGAAATGGCATCAGTGGCTTCAGTGACAGGCCAACATCCTGTCTGGACTCCAGCCAGTTTTCTGCAGGTAACAAGCAGGGGACAAGCCACCTCCACAGCCAGGATACACCAGAGGGAACCAGCACCACCTAGCTAGTACAGATGAGCCCTAGGTTTGTTGGTGTTGTTCTTCTAGACTTAAATCCGTGCTTATGACATGCCAGTTTGGTAGATTATCCTTCCCCTCACCCCTGTGCTGCCCTGGTAAGTGCCTGAAACTGACTGTGAAGGGTTTCACAGCTCCCCAGAGCAGGTTTTTTGGGGTTCACAAGGGCTGCAAGAGAAAGGGGAGATTGCCTCTTCTGATGGATTTCTCTGTTTCAACAGCAGAAGTTCAACACTGAATTCTGCCTCTTGCAATTTCATTATGTTTACTATATATTTATATTTTCAATTACAGTTGGCCTTCCACATTTGCAGGTTTGACTTTTGCAGGTTGGATTCTTTGTGGATTCTTTGTTGCTGTCTCTGCTGCTTCCCGATGCCATTTTTGATAGGGACTGCAAGCCTCATGAGACTGAGAGAGACTGCAAATGCACAGCGAGGCTTGTAAGTCCCTATTAAAAATGGTGTAGGGCATTAGCGAAGGTAGTGACAAACCCTACCAGGCACTCGCTTCTGCCTTACAGAGAAACTCCACTGCCTCAAAGTAATCCGTCTTGGGTTGAATTCACAGTTCATATATTTCTGTGTGTGTGTGGTGTGAGTGTGAGTGAAATATGGTTTGAAGTACTTAGAGATATGTGCAGATTTTTCACTTTGATGGTGGTCCTGTACTTCTAACCTCAGTGAATGTGGAAGGGCCAACTGTATATATTTTGAATTTGTTTTGTTGTGTTTTTAAATCCCTGGAAATATTATTGGAATATAATTAGCAAAGGCATATAGCACATTTGGAAGACTTCACAAAAGAATCTGGAGTAATAAACACCTGAGGCGAAGCACAAAAATCAGTGTGTATAGAGCCATTGTACTGTCTATTTTCCATTATGGATCTGAAACATGCGTCACCTATCACCACCACTTACGACTCCTCAAACGCTTTTATCAGCGCTGTATATGCACAATCCTAAATATACACTGGACTGACTATGTGATGAATGTTGCTGTCCTTGAACAAGCAGGGATCACCAGCATTGAGGCCATGATATTGAGAACACAGCTGCGCTTGGCAGTGCATGTTTCTAGGATGGAGGACCATCGCCTCCCCAAAATAGTACTCTACGGTGAACTCGCCATGGGTCAGCGTAACAGGGGTGCTCCAAAAAAACGATACAAGGACTCCCTGAAACAACATCTCAGGCTCGACCAAATTGATCACTAACAATGGTCCACCCTGGCCTCACATCGGGAGGCATGGAGACGCACTATCCACAATGCTGCAGCCTTATTTGAGAACTCACACCGAACAAGTCTTGAAGACAAACGACGATGCAGAAAGAATCACAACCTGGAAACATCACCCAAGGAGACCTTCTGCTGTGCTTTCTACAACCAGACTTGTTTATCTCGGATTGGCCTTTTTAGTCATCAGCGTGCTTGCAGAAATTGTGGGATGAGTCCTTCCTGAATCTTCGTTTGCGAAGAAAAGCCAGAGAGAGAGGAGAGAGAGAGATTTCTTTTTTGTTGTGTTTTTAAATCCCTGGAAATATTATTGGAATGTAGCGTATAAATTGCTAAAATAAATTTGATAATGCTGAAAAAGTGCATGTGTGTTAAATGAAAAATGCAGAGAAAGTTATTCAGAAATGTGGTATTTTCCTTTTTTTGAGATCTTGTTGGGTTGTTGTGTGCCTTCAAGCAGTTTCTGGCTTATGGCAACCATAAGGTAAACATGAGGAGGAACTTTTTGACAGTAAGAGCTGTTCGGCAGTGGAACACACTCCCTCGGAGCGTGGTGGGGTCTACTTCCTTGGAGGTCTTTAAACAGAGGCTGGATTGCCATCTGTTGGGGATGCTTTGATCAAGATTTCCTGCGTGGCAGGGGGGTTGGACTGGATGGCCCTCGTGGTCTCTTCCAACTCTGCAATTCTATGATTCTATGATTCTGTGAAACCTGGGGGAGGGCGGCAAAAAATTTTCTGAGGTTGTTTGCCTTTCCCTTCCTCTGAGGTGGAGAGAATGTGATTTCTCCAAGGTTACTCATTGGGTTTCCTTGGGCAAGTGGAGATTTGAACCATGGTTTCCTAGTGACCTAGTCCAACTCTTAAACCACTACACCACTTTGGGCCTATATGCTGCATGCATACAACATACCAGAATAGCAGTAAATAAAACAGAAGTAGCCCAGTATTTCAAAAGTTATCTTGATACTGTGAAGTGCTATGGACATACTTTATTTTGGGTGGCTGTGTAGTGGGCTTTCTGGTGTACTCAGGATCTAAGCTGAACATATTTGGGGAAGGAATTTTATTTAAAGTGAAGTTGTTTTTAGGTAACTTCTTAAGCACATTTTTCTATTTGAGTCATTAAAATACAGTCATCCCTTCACATTCGCGGGGGTTAGGGGCAAACAACCACCGCAAATGTGAAAAAAACGCGAATAGGAAATGAGCCTGCCGGCGAGCGGTTTTCCACCCCAGTCCCTTCCCAAGGCAGCAAGGAGCTTCCTGAGAAGCCCCTCGCTGCCTTGGGAAGGGAGTGGGGTGTAGTGCGAGCGCGCCAGCTGGTTCCCGCCCCTCGCTGCCTTGGGAAGGGAGTGGGGTGTTGAGCAGCAGGGGGGGAGCGCAGGCAGCTTTCCGCAAATGATCAAAACCGCAAATGTGAAAGTTGCAAATGTGGAGGGGCAACTGTATAGCTTATGGCAGCCTTATAATTGCAGATAGCCAACTCAAAATGTATAGCCTATTATATATTTAACACATATAACTTATTACACATATATGCATATTTTGCATGTGCAAAGCTTGGAATTAATAAAGTTTATTGTTTTAAAATTGTTTTGAGAATGAGGAAAGCTTACATTTCAACTCTACAGAAACATAAAATATGATGATGATGATGATGATGATAATAATAATAATTTTTTATTTTTAACCCGCCCCTCTGCTCGGCAACTAGGGCGGCGTACAACAAGATTAAAACAACAGCAAGTTAAAACAATCCTTCCCAATCCTAACCCTCCCACCCCTGAAAACTAAATTAAACTAATAGAGAATTAAAACAAAGATACAATACAATACAATACATACATACATACATAAAAGCAATTGCGGCAAGGGGGCAGGTAAGCAATCAGCTCCACTTGACCCAGGAAGTTATTCTGGGATGGCCTGCCGGAAGAGATCTGTCTTTAGCACTTTCTTGAAGCTATCAAGAGTAGTGATAAGACAGATCTCATCAGGCAGGCCATTCCAAAGTCTGGGAGCCGTAGAAGAGGCGGCCTTCTGGGAGGTCTATGACAGCCTAGTTTTCATAGGCTGCAGCAGGTTCCTCCCAGAGGACCGAAGTGCGCAGGGGGGGGATCATATGGGATGAGGCGGTCCCGGAGATAAGATGGACCAGCCTTGGTGTCTACCCTGTGTAGATTTAATGCACTTTTATGGCATATTAGGATTAGTTTATCACCCTGCTGCCATGGACTATCTTTGTTTCTTTTTTGTATTTTCTCTGGTTTAAAAAGAAATTGAAATTTAATATAAATATGAATATTAAAAAACAATATCTCCTGCCTGTACTCTGAGATCTGCAGAAGGCTTTCTCTCAGGCCTACCCCCATCCCAGGCATATCTGGTGAGGATATGAGAGAGAGCCTTCTCAGTGGCTGCTCCCAAGTTATGGAACTCTCTTCCATGGAAGGTCCACTTGGTCCCCTCCCTGATGTCTTTCCAGTGTAAGTAAAGAGCTTTTTATTTCGTCTCCAAACATGAAATTCATTTATGTTTCATATATACCTTATATACACAGCCTGAAGGTAATTTTACATACAATATTGTTAACAATTTTCTACATGAAGTGAAGTTTCTGAACATTGAACTGTCAGAAAGCACAGGTGTCACTATCTCAGTCACCCATGTGGACAAATTTGGATTGTGGAATATTTTGGAACTCCGAATAAGGGAGACTCAGCCTGTAAAATATCTACATGGAACCATTTATTGAGATTAACTCAGCATCATCTGTTAAACAGAATTTTAGGGTTTTTTTCCTGGTTTTTTTAAAAGAACATGGGAAAATATTTTACATGGTTAAACATGACAGAAAACTTACATTGCATTTCTTGTTAAACAGCTGCTGCTGATCTGAGAACTGTCAAATTTCTTATGGACAGATGTACCCTAGGTAAACCAGAATTATTCTTTGAACATTCATCTACGATTTTTGTTCTAATACGTTATTCCTTTCAGCTCCCTGAATTCTGCAGTGTGTTCAGTTTTCAGGTTATGGGTGTTCACAACCCAACAGAAACGGCATTTGATTTTTATCTCATGGAGAAATACACTATTGCCCCGTAACCACTAACTTTGCTAATGGCAAGTTCTGAACACTTACAGCATCAATTTAAGTATGTTTACTTTGATGTAAGTCTCATTTTGTTCAGTGGACCTTTTTTCTAAAACAGTATGCTTAAGATTGCAACCTTTAGCCTTCAGCTATTTGATCTTGCTCTGTATGTTTGCATGTGTATGTAGAGAGCCAAAGAGAAATCTGTCTCTTCTGTATATGCAAATATAATTCTGCAGTCCGTGTGGGCTGCCTGACCAAAATTACACAAGTATCCAGGCACCAGGAGTGGACCTCTCCTAGTCGAATGGAAAGTTCCAGAAGAATCAGGAAAACAGCAATCCTCCCATCCCAATGCATAGAATCATAGAGTTGGAAGAAACCACAAGGGCCATCTGGTCCTATCCCCTGCCATGCAGGAACGCACAGTCAAAACATACCCAACAGATGGTCATCCAGCCTCTCTTTAAAAACCTCCAAAGAAGGAGAATCCACCACATTCAAAGGCAGCGTGTCCGCTGCCAAACAGCTCTTACCATCAGAAAATTCTCTTTTCCTGTACAGTAGTTTGAGTCCATTGCTCCATATCCTAGTCTCTGGAGCAGCAGAAAATAAGCTTGCTCCATCCTCAATATGACATCCCTTCAAATATTTAAACATGGCTATCATATTACCTCTTAACCTTCTTCAGGCTAAACATACCAAGCTACAGCCACAGTGCACTCCCAGCAGTGGCTTTGAATGGCTGGGAAATCCCCTGGAGCCAGTTTTCAGGGGACATGGAGTTTCTGTATATGGAGTGGGGGAGTTCAGGAAAAATTGCATAGCACTGGCACTTGACCAGATTAGACCAATGATTTCATTGTCTCAGCCACCAGCTACTATGCAAATTTATTTTAACAAATATGAATTTCAGACAAGAAGGTTACTTCTTGGTGAGCTTATAATAATAATAATAATAAAATTTTATTTATATCCCGCCCCTCTGCAGCGCAATCGGGGCGGCTTACAATATAAAAACCCCATAGTCACAATACCCTAGCCCACCCACCCCTTAAAATAATATTAAATTACAAAGGATTAAAAACATGGATTAATTAAAATATATATAAATTAGAAGAAAAAAGAAAATTTAAAACATACAATCATAGCCTAGAAAGGGCAGCTGAGTCTTGGGCCGGGATAATTATTCAGGAAAGGCCTGCCGGAAAAGATCCGTCTTGACAGCTTTTTTAAAGCTGTCTAAGGTGGTAATAAGACGGATCTCGTCCGGCAGGCCATTCCATAATCTGGGAGCAGCAGCAGAGAAGGCCCTCTGGGAGGTCACCGACAGCCTTGTTTTCATAGGCTGTAACAGATTCCTCCCAGAGGACCAAAGTGTGCGGGGAGGGTCATACGGAAGGAGGCGGTCCCGGAGGTAAGTTGGACCCAAGCCATGTAGGGCTTTAAAGGTCATAACCAACACCTTGTACTGTACCCGGAAACTAATAGGCAGCCAGTGGAGAGCTTTTAGCACCGGTGTTATATGCTCTCTTCTGGAAACGCCAGAAATCAACCTGGCTGCCATGTTCTGGACTAGTTGAAGTTTCCGAGTCAAGCACAAGGGTAGCCCCATGTAGAGCGCATTACAGAAATCCAGACGGGAGGTTACCAGTGCATGTACCACAGTTTCGAGGTCCCTAGTTTCCAGGAAAGGGCGCAGCTGGCGTACCAGCCGAAGTTGATAACAGGCACTCCTGACCGTCGCATTAACCTGATTAGTCATCTGGAGCGACGGGTCCAGGAGCACCCCCAGACTGCGAACACAATCCTTGGAGGAGAGTGTAGTTCCATCCAGGATTGGAGTTTGTATTCCCAGACCTGGTTTTGGGCCTGTAACTGTTAGTACCTCCGTTTTGTCTGGATTCAGTCTCAATTTGTTTTTCCTCATCCAGTCCATTACTGCTTTAAGACAATCATTCAGAGGAGAGATGCCATCTGAAGTCGAAGCCGATGACCGAGACATGGAGAAGTATATCTGGGTGTCATCCGCATACTGATGACACCGCATTCCATGCCTCCGAATGACTTCTCCCAGCGGCTTCATATAGATGTTAAATAGCATCGGGGACAGGATGGCACCCTGAGGAACGCCACAGTTAAGCTCTATTCTAGTAGAGCAACTGTCCCCAAGCCTCACCCTCTGGGATCTGCCCGAGAGGAAGGAACGGAACCACTGCAAAGCAGTGCCTCCAATTCCTAACTCCCTCAGGCGATCCAAGAGGATGGAATGGTCTATTGTATCAAAGGCCGCTGAGAGGTCCAAGAGCACCAACAGGGTCACACTACCCCTGTCGATACCCAAGCGGAGGTCATCAGCCAGAGCAACCATGGCAGTCTCCACTCCATAACCCGTCCTAAAGCCAGTTTGAAATGGATCTAGATAATCGGTTTCATCCAAGACAGCTTGGAGTTGGGAAGCGACCGCCCTCTCAATCACTTTGCTTAGAAAGGCAGCAAAGAGACTGGCCTATAGTTGTTCCTGTCCAAGGGGTCCAGGGAAGGCTTTTTCAGGAGCGGCTTAACCACCGCTTCCTTCAGACAAGGTGGAAGGGAGCCCTCCCTGAAGGACGCATTGATAATATCCCTAAGGAGTACTCTCGATGCGTCACCCCCTTGGGTGGCCAGCCAAGATGGACAGGGATCGAGGGGACAGGTCGTTTTCCTCACTCTACCAAGGAGCTTGTCCACGTCATCGGTACTCACAGATTGAAGCTGATCCAATAAAATTTCATCAACGGAGTTGCTGGACACCTCATCTATAGATTCAGTCATAACACTGGCATCTAAGTCGGCTCTTATCCGAGAGATTTTATCTGCAAAGTTGATGTTAAATGCATCACAGCAGGCCGTTGTCGGGTTGAGTAAGGGGTTCTGCGCAGGTGGAATCTGCGTCAGCTCCACCACCCTAAACAGTTCTGCTGGACGGGACTCTGCAGATGCAATACGTGCAGCGGAGAAAGACTTCTGCGCTGCACGTATCGCCTCTCGATAAGAATTAAGGAAATTCCTATGACGAGTCTTGTCGGCTAAGAGTCGAGTCTTCCGCCAGGTGCGCTCTAGCTTGAGCTCTGAATTTATGTTGTCCTGGTTTGATTTTTGTCTTTGATTTCTGCATTAAATTAGAGAATCGGGAGAGAATTGTTGTATCAGCCAAGTGCTGATGGGAACATAACAGAGCAGGGCTGGCATCCTATTAGTTAATCCCAACTAGAGTAGACCAATTAAATGTTGAAGGGTGAGTCAACAGATAGGTAAATCCCATTGATTCAGCGAGTTTACTGTGGTCATAACAAACAACAGGATCAAGTCCAGCTGTTACTTCATGGTCAATTTTGCCTCCTTTACCTCCCCACTGGTAAGCAGCATGAGCCCCTCCCAGGGTTTGAGAGCTGTGGAAGGGGGAGAATGTGGGATTGAGTGGGTGGAGCTATTTTCCAATGTAGAATCTCAGCCATTGAGGGTCATGGGAAGCAGCAGAGACTGAAATAGAAATTGCCTTTTCCTTTATCTGATGTCAGAATTTCTTTGTTAGTACACAACTGGATCCTGGCCAAAGTTCTCAGCAAAAATGTAGAAAAACTAAAGTACGCATTCACAAAATTTCTATATAAAACCCTGTTGCTTTGCACATTGTGTATATAATTGTATGTTCAGTTCTATCATTTAAATTTATAGTTGGATCTTTTGTTGACTTGTCATCTTCTAACATTACACGACAGAAAAATTACTAAAGCTTCCCATTGAATGGATTTTTAAAATAAAGCATCTTACAGGATAGACTGTTAGAATATAAAATAAAACTGAATTCTAGCAGTAGCTAAAACATAATGAATGCATTAAATTAAATAATACTGTGTTAAAACATTTGATGCCATTCAGTTTGTTCAAATCTTGTTTAGTTCATTGTTCTGAATAATGGTAATTTCTGTATAATTCCAGAACGTGTTGCTGTAAACTATGTCAGCAGCTGAGTCTTTAGGCAACAGTAGAGTCAAATGGTGGCAGAGACATATCCCAGCTTTATGATATGGGTCAGTCCAGGATAGCTGTTGTGATCCTTGGTGTGCTGTGGCAGCTCTTGAGCCAGTCGTAGTTATAATGCACCAAGCTAAAGTATGAACATAGGTACTTCAGTCTGGGCTCAGTCTGAACTGTACAGGCTGGAAAATCAATAAAGTCAGATTCCCATATCCACAGAACCAGTATCCACAATTTCAGTTATCCGCAGGACACAAAACAGGGTCACATACCATAGTGTTTTGCTGGAAAATGCCTAGAGAGGCATCCTGTAGGTTCTCCCAACTTGTAGGTCGTCCAACACAACTCTATGGTACGTTTTTACCAAAGTCCATTATTTTAATGGGGTTCGCTGTTATCTATGGCTTCTGGTATCTGTGGCAAGTCCATGAACAGAACCCCCACTAATACAGGGGTCTTAACTGTATATATTCTTCATCTGAGCAACATTAAAATCATACTTATGCAACAAAGTTTTAAATTTATTTTTCATAATGAAGAAAAGCCATATTCTACATATTTTCCATATATGGCAGATGATGCTCAATTTGCAAATTGACATAAAATGGACAGCTTTTAATCAGGAAAATGTGAACAGATCTAACCCAAACTTGATACATCTGCCAATACCTAGCAGGACTCAGCAGATTGGGGGCTAGCTTGATATCGAAATATTCTTTCTACGAGCTAGCAGGTCTTGGCTTTTTTACTTCTTACCGCAAAGGAAGTGCATTTATGCTATATCTGATATTCGAAAAAGTGGTTTTACACAAGAGGAATAATGGGCAACATGTATGTGTATGATACTTTTCCTGCATTCTAATACATGATTCAACCTGGCTCCATTTTGCAAGAGGTACTCTCTGCTCCCCCTATATTGCTGGTAGTTTGTTTTGTTTTTTAAATGATTGCCATCATACAGTGGAGGCTTTCCTTGACAGAGTTAAATTTAACTTAGGGTGTACCTATACCATAGAAATAATGCAGTTTGACACCACTTTTAAGTGCTGTAGCTCCATCCTATAGGATCCTGTGATTTGTAGTTTTACAAGGTTTTAAGCCTTCTCTACCAAAGAGAGCTGGTGCCTCACAAGCTACAAATCCCAGGATGCTGTAGTATGGAACCATGGCAGTTAAAATAGTGTCAAATTGCATTATTTCTACAGTGTAGATTTACCCTTAATTAAATTTCTAGTTTCCACTAATGACTTGTGCCAGAATCTTAGTCCCAATTAGAGCAGATCCATGGACTCAACAGAATTTACATAAATGTTTGCTTATCAAGTTACCACTAATTTGATAAATAATCTACTCTAGTTAGAACTAATAATAGGATTTAAGATTCTTGGGGGGACAACATTTTATCTGCTAGAATACAGGTGCCCAGGTAAATAAGAATTTAAGATTGAGCTAACCCAGTTTTTGATGACACACTTTGGTCACTATAGTTACATTTTTGCAAAAAACAAAAACAAAAAAACAAACAAAAAAACCCCCTGCAACCCCCCCCACAAAAGTACAGTATCGTGTTACCTTCTTGTTGAGTAAGCCAGAACTGCATACCATGCATGGTCTGGCAAATAGTTCAGGGTTTAGTTGGACTTGATCAATACATTCAGATCCCTTTGTTTAGTAAGATCAATGCAGTATAATGAAGTCTGTGCTCCAATTCCCTGCTAAACATCACTGCAGGGGATAGGAAGGTGTCTGTTTAGGTTTTATAAAGTACAACAAACATTATACTTGATTTCCCCCCCCCCCACTATTATATAAGGATTGGAATACATTATTTTCTTCTCCAGAAATTTTGGGAATCCCCTGCATGAATTTGAAATGCCCTAGGAAATGAATGTTCTTCTTTATGAGTGTTTATTTTGCTCAAAAATGCACATGCCTTTCCATATAGATGCTTATAAAATCATAAGGGCCTCCATTTGCTTGTTTCAGTTAAAGTGGGCAGCATATTACAAATCCTGTTTGAAATATCCGTTTTATATTAAAACGCATACCTGACGGTATAACACTGGCTTGTAAGATTTTAATGTGACCCCATGTTTTTGAGATTTGTAAAATGAACTCGACTGGCTGTTAGCAGTCAAGTTGGAATGCAAGAGAGCTAACTCCTAACTTCAGAATAAAGACGCCTGTTGAGATTTCAATCCTGAATTGAGGTGGCTTTAATAATCTGAATATTTTATAACTTTGGAGGCCATCTCCATTGCATCTTCCTAGTTGGGCCACCCAAGTTTTAAGATCGTTTGGGAAACCTCTTCTCTCAATGGCTGCTCTCAGACTTTAGAACTCACTCCTTAGTGAGATTAGAATGATTCCTTACTGACCTTCTGGTGACAAGTGAAAACTTTTCTGTTCCAGCAGATTTTTAGGGACTGTTTGCAAGGAGTTTTAATAGTGTTGTGGTTTAATTGATTTTTTTCCCTTTTATACATTTGTTTTAAATGGCTTTGAATCTATAGTTATTTTAATTACACTTTAACAATATTTATATATCAATGTATGTGCTTTTTATTTGTATTTGCTTTAATTTTTGTAAACCATCTTGCAGGGAAGGTTCAGGTCAGAAAAGTTTTTGAGCACCACAGTTCTTCTTAAGCCTTGTACTCGTATTAAAAGGGAAACATGGGTTGGGAACACAATGTTTCCCTCATAATATCTGGCCCGATCTTCAGTTACAAAAGCTTTCCAAAGCTTGGATCCATCTTCTTTCTTGACTAGTTTTCATAATCCACCTGTGTGTTGAGACTGTGAAAGATATTTATGTCTACAAGGATATTTGGGTTGTGGTAATTGTGCATGACTTTTTTTTTAAAAAAATGAAAGTTAAGTTCTTCAGATCTGTTTAAAAAGCAATAATGATTGTCTTGTAGATTACAGGCTTGCTGTTGAGTTTCTTGAGCTCACATAGGCTGGCTGGTTATAGAGTTATGTGGTAACTCAGTACAGAATTATGTTATTGCCTGATGCTGAAAAGAATGTTCATTTTGTTACCTTGTGAAATGTCTCCAATTGCAGTTGTATTGAAATGATCACCTAATATGCTAATAACATATTCTCCCCAATTCGGTTATATTATAATCTATATCTATATCTATAATTCTCTTGGGTATGCTGATTGGTCGCTGAGGCAGCATACCCAACCAATCGTAGTGTTCCATTGGCTGGCCACTCAGCAGCTTGAGGGCACTTTTCAGCACCACCTCCTTAGCCTACAGCCACATCTTTGCCTGTTGAACTACTGTAACTAAATACTCAGCCAGCTCCCCTTGCTGTCTTAATATCCATGCATGGGGGAAAATAATGTTGCTTTCTATGCTTCCCCCTCCCTCTTTTTTCTTTTTCTTCCTGTCCTACTTGCAGGGTAGGTTTTCCCCCTTCCTCTGCTCTTTACCCCTTCTGCACCCATTTATAGATGGCTATACATTAAGTAAATGAAGAGTAAATGCTCAGGAGTAGTTTCTATCCAAAGTGTAAATTAAGTAAATGAAGAGTAAATGCTCAGGAGTAGTTTCTATCCAAAGTGTAAATTGATGCCCCTGATAACAGTGCATGCCAGGTTGAGATCTACATGAACACTGCAAGAGGCGGCATGCAGGCAACTATGCATTGCTGTGTAACAGAGTTGCTGTTTGGCAGAAGTGAAACAAAAGACCTGCTGAACTGATCAGATCATTTTTGTAGAAGGTATCACAGCAACCTAGATAGATCCTGTCAGATCTTGGAAACTAAGCAGGATCAGCTCTCGTTAGTACTTGGACGGGAGACTGACAACGAATCCCAGGTGCTATAGGCTATATTTCAGAGGAAGGAACTGACAAAACCATCTCTGAGTGTTCCTTGCCTAAGAAAACCTTGTGAAATTCATGGGGTTGCTACAAGTTGACTTGAAAGCTCATACACATACAATCAATGCTAAACAAAAAAACCTGCCATTTCCCCTCCATTTGGGCCTATTTAAATTGGCTGACATTTAGTTGCACATTTTATCATATGCACATTTGTTAGTTTTTAGCTTTTTCAGTACTGTATGACTCTGCTTTCTGATAATTACCTGATTTGGTTACTAACATTTTAGCATTTTAAGCACATAATTGAGTAGTCATGTGTTTTAGCACAGTAAAAGGCTTCCAGAATTCTTATTTTTATTTCACCCTGGAACCTTTTTACAAGAGAGATGTCATGTGCATTCTTTCCTGATCTGATATGTGGCAATGTTCAACCCACATGCATTTTCAGTTCCTCCAAAATGATGTACATAGTGAAATGCCTTTATTATTTAGTGAACATGGTTGGGCAGATGCATAATTTAAAGGTGCAGGGTAACATTTGTCCTTTGCAGTAGTTTCTATGGTTGAAAGACTGGGGTTTCTGTTGTTGTTGCTTCAATTTATCCTTGACTTGTAATGAACCTGTTGGCTGTAAGCTTTCAAAGTGCCCATAGGCAGGTTCCATTTTCAAAAGCCAAAGCTGACATCGTGGCTAGAGGGGTCTTCTCTCTTTACCCTGTTGCTACTGCCAATAATTTTAATTTCCTAAACTGATTCTTTATGTAAAGTTTCCAGTGATGGAAATATACATTAATTAAAGATGACATTTTGTTTTATTTTTTTTTTCATTCTCATCTCTCCAATTTTTCTTTCATTGACTGTTTTGGATTCATTATGTGAGTTTATAATCCAAAACAGTATACAGTACTCTTAGAATTAAAAATGAGCAGATGAATCAATTGTTCAATATTTATATTGAAAACAGTTTTTCAAAGGAATGCAGTTCCTCTGTGCATGGGATGGTTAGAAGATAGTATTGTGAAGTGTTTAAGAACAATTATGAAGCAACTTTGAGTTAGGAAAACTGTATAGTGTTGTGAGTTTTGGTCCTCAAGAGTCATTATTTTTTGTACTTGTTTCTTCCTTTTCTTGAGTTTTTTTGGATGGAGATAGTCTGGGCCTGCTCTGTAAATCTTTTTCATATGTCCTTCCTTCACCTTGATCTTTGGCTTGATTTTTGATCCAGTAAGAGAGGGTTAAGGAGATGTCAAACAGAAATAACTATTCATGAGAAAAAAGAGTATATTCTCACAGGAAGAATTCCAGTCCAGTTTTGCTGACTAAATAAAATTTAAAAATACCTGTTTCTTTGCTTGTTTGTTTTAGAGCTGGAACTGAACCTTGTACTCATACATTGCATGATGACATGAAACTTAGCTTGTCTTTAAGATGTTTATTGCTTGGCTGGTTTCAGTATTTGCTTCATTTATATTCAGCTTCATGTTGCAAAAATTACTCTAACAGGAATATAGACCCCTTTCAGAGTATAAATAAACTGGTAAATTGCTTTATTGTAAATTATTTCACTATGGGACTAAATAATTTGATACTGCAGGTTGCAGCAAACAGGGGAGCAAATGAATAAGGTTGATCAGCTACATAATAACACAATCCATCAATATCCATTAGGTTATATTGCTTAGCTTTCATTAGGAGTTCTATTTTGGTTTAACTTCTTGAAAATCCTAGACACTGCAGAAAATTGTAAGAGCTCATTACTGACTAGACTCTGTAGACTATAGTCAGCACAAAAGTGGAAACTGAACTTGGAATTAATTCCATCATGTACAAGTTCATACTTAAAACTACCTTGTGTATTGTATTCCTTCTGTTTTAGATTTGTAAGTGAAATGTAAATATCTTCATGTGGTTTTACAATAAGCCTGTTTTTCTAATTTGCAGATTGGTTTACACCACTAGAATAATTTATATCCTAGTCTTGAACCATAATAAATGTTACATTCCATTGCACTTGTTAATTTACTAAACAAATGCCTCCAACCTGGTGCCCTGCTTGGGATACAGTTGACAGTACTATGATTGCTGCGCTGGCTGGGGATGGTAGGAATTGTAATGCAGCACATTTGAGGGCACAAGGGTGGACAAGGCAGTATTAGAGGAATAGAGTATTGAATAAAGAGTATTAAACTCTTATTTTCACACCTAGCCATAGCCATCTGTGGGTTTGTCTACATGGACTAAATACCCCATCTTGCCCTGCCTTACAGTCCATATGATGCAGGACATTTGCCTTTCTGCCCCTTGGCGCAGTCCTCACCATCCCCAGGGCAGATACAGGGCTGAGATGGGGTAGGGCATGATAAACCATTTTAAAAAAATAACCACTCTACTCTGTTATATATGGCAAACTATGGGTTGGGCCTCACAGGTCCACTGGAGCCCATCCGGCATGCCAACACTTGCTGCTGCCCCATCTCCCTGGCTCTCCCAGAAGCCAGGAAGGTATTCAGCAGCATATGACCAAGGCTGGTCACATGCAGAAGGCCTTGGTCACATGTTGCAGATCCTCTTCCTGGCTTCCGCAACAATGAGGAAAGTCGTGGTGGTGGCAGCTGCTGCAGGGACAGGTCAGTGTGCTTGTTTGGACTCCGGCCCATTCCGTACAGGTAATGGGATGACCAGGCCAGCTCGACAGCTAGGATACAATGGCAGTCTAGGCTAGAGTTAGCTTCATTAAGGATAAAAGCATTAACTCTTCTTCCAAAGTTGCAGAACTACTTTGAACCCTTGCACACAACTCAAGATTGCTAAAAATAAGTTCATGTGAATACCCATTCTGTGATGAATGCAACTTGTATGTATGTAATGACAAATAATGAAACATTTGAAACAGAGGTCATATTAATTAGTATAGATCACAAAGGTCTTCACGGAAAGCCATTGACTTGTTAAACTGTAAACCCTGGAATCACAGTTGAGTAATGAGATTAAAATACTGCAAATGCATTGGTAAATGCGTCCTTAGTTTGCACCTCTGCAGCTCTTCCGTCTTCTCTACTTCTTGTATGACAAGCTATAGAAAGAGGCATGAGAAAGTATAGTAATGCCAAATTTTATTGAAGTATGGGTGGTTTTTATCATACCTCATGTACAGAGTTTTGCTGTCCAATAAGTTCTTGGGTTAGGAATCATTTTCCCAGTCCAGAAAGGTGCTCATAAAAGACTTAACATTGAAGTAACTAAACTAGCACCCACCTCTTAAAATGCCCCCTGATTGTGATTTGGGTTGCTTTCACATTCTCTGGGTTGGTGAGAGGATCCATCTTTCCTTTCCAAGCTGATCTCCTCTTTCCATCTCTGTCAGTAGCTGGTGCTGCCCTCTTTCTGCCCTAACCCCTCTCACCCTAGGGAAAAGTTATGGCACAAGTTGGATGTCCATAGGGCACTAAGAATTTACATCAGGAGGACAGAGTCCTTTAGGGAATGCAATTCTCTCTTCATAACGTTCAATCCAGCATCCCTAGGGTCTAAAGCGTTCCGGCCAACCATTGCGAACTGGATCAAGTCCTGAATCCTAACGGTGTATGATGTGGCCAAGCTGCCACATCCCACCAGGGTGCAGGCACACTCTCCCAGAGCCACGGCCACCTCGGTAGTCTTTTTGTCCAACGCCTTGATTGCGGAGATCTGTCAAGCTGCCACATGGAGTACACCTTCATCCATCACTACAAAATCAACAAGTTCAGGGCAGCAGACACCACCTTCAGACGAAGGGTCCTCCAGGAGGTGGTTCAGGACTAGTCAACTAAGACATTCACCCCTCCCTACAAGGGAATTTAGCTTGGGTACGTCCCAAGAGTAAGGTATTTCCAGAGTCCTCCTCTCACCAACCCAGAGAATGCCACATTAGTATTTAGTGTGAAGATGCATGCTGGGGTTGGTAAGAGGAGGAATCTGCCCCACCCCCGTGACTGCCTTCTATATTCTTTCTACTTTCTATATTTTTCTTCTAGGGTTTGCTAGTCAAAGAACTGAGCTCGTGGGCAGCTGGAGAGGGGGTGGAACCAGCAAGCCCCTCCAGCTGTTGCAAGATTTAACCCTTTCTTCCTGCCTCTTCTCTGGTGATGAGAGGGGATACCCCAAGAGTAAGGTATTTCTGGATTCCTCCTCTCTACCAACCCCAGAATGTGCCTTCACAGTAAGTACCAATGTGGCATTTTATGGTTCCATACAATAAGGGAGAAAAGTAGAGGCAAGGTGAACTTCATCAGGCCTCGGCCAGAAGCAGGTGAAAGGCCCTCCCTCCAGTCCAACTGCCACCGCCCAGCCCTTGGAGGGAGAGAAGAAGAGGCAGGCAAGACTCCATCAGGCGTGGGCCCAGAAGCAGGTGAAAGGCCCTCCCTCCATCTCAACTGCCACCGCCCTGCCCTTGGAGGGAGAGAAGAAGAGGCAGGCAGGACTCCATCAGGCCTGGGCCCAGAAGCAGGTGAAAGGCCCTCCCTCCAGTCCAACTGCCACCGCCCTGCCCTTGGAGGGAGAGAAGAACAAGCAGTATCTACTGGATTTAACCCCTACCCCCACTGCCATTCCCTTTTCCTTATGTGTCATGTCTTATTTAGATTGTAAGCCTGAGGGCAGGGAACTGTTAAATCAACCATTTGTAAGCTGCTCTGATAGCCTTTGTGGCTGAAGAGCAGAGTATAGATATAATAAACAAACAGGAAGCTTTTCTCTTATTTTTGGTCTCTTCTCTCTTTGTTCTAACATTGTGTTTTGTTGTTTTTCTTTTTGATGTTGCTGCTGATTTTGGATACAGGGGTAGTCTTTTATGATTATGTAATTTTTCTGGTGGCTGTTTATTTGTGGATGTTTGTACAGTTGTCCCTCCACATTTGTGGGTTAAGCATTTGTGGATTTGATTATTCGCGGATTACTGTATTTGCCCCACCTCTGCTGCTGCTCGATACATAAGTGAATAAATATGTTCTCTCTAGTCATCTGCAGGTCCTCCAGCACTATTCTGTGGTTAACTTCCACTGGAAGCTGACAAATGCCTAGAGAAGTGTTTTCTAAGGTTTAAAAAAATAACAGTCCTGTATTCACAGTTTCCCCACTCTTGTGGGGATCCTGTGTTGCTAACCCCAGTGAAAGTTGAGGGGCTGACTGAATTGTCTTCATGTTTCTTTGTTGGAAGCAGTTTTAAGATGCTGTTTTAGTCTCTGTAACTGTATGTCTATCTGTGTATGTGTATGGATAAATAATAAGTTTTCACTTAAAATAAATAATAATAAATAATAAAAATTTTCTTAAAATAAATTATCTTCAACATAGCTTAATTGAAAGGAAATTATACTGAAATGTAGTGTGGATCTGAAGTCTTTACAGTAGTCATTCTGACACAGCTGTCCTAACTGACATATTGGTTACTCATATTTATTTAGTTTACCGTGGGGAATTCTTTAGACAGTTATGACTTACAAGTTTCTAATCAAGGTGGAAAGTGGTTCCAGTTTATTTTGACTGGATGTATTTGTGGACACAGAGGAAACAAGTAAGAAAAACTGTGCTTCAGGAAAGTTGTAGTGCCTTTTTGGATTAGAGCAATTACTTGTGATTGACAGTGCTTTTGAAACTTAAGAGAGGTATAATGCATATTGACCATACGTATTTGCTAAATCTATTACTGGATGTCATACAACGTATCCCTGTGGCTGTTCTTAAATAATAAGGGCATAGAACAGTTTCAGGCAGAGCCTAGGATTTATGAATTTAGTAGAATAAATAGTGGTTAAATATTTCCAAAGAGAGATGCATTTTAAATATAACAGTGCCAACAAAGGTGACTGATTAACTTATTTCCCCCTCCTTTCTCAGACCTTGTGTCTTGGACTATGTGTATAAAACTACTGAGTAACTTTGAATTTTTTAAAAACATATGGAGGGAAGAAATATTTACTATATCTAGCTGTTAAATAGCACACACCTAAACTGTTATGGATGTATTTGTGGATGTGTATTCATTAAGTTGCATAATAGGACATGGCCAGCATATTCATATGCATGCAAAAATATCTCATTGTCTTTCCCATGGAAAATGATGTAGACACTGACTTCTGGACTTGTAAACCGGAGCTGCTCCACCTTTGAGAGTTGGTTGGGAACATTGAGAGTTTTGAGAGAGTATCACATTCAGTCTCACAAGATGATTGCTATGTGGGAGTCACTTTCCCATTGACAGGGTGACTTCCATTATAGGCATGGCCAGTGACAAAACATTAGTTTCCCAGAACCTTATCACAACACACAGGGTTAAACCATTTGAAAACTGCTTCAATTGTATTTGTAATGATAGCTGATAGTTGATGCTGTCTATTACACCCTCCCTACATTTACACTGTAATAGTGTTTTTTGCATTTTTTTTTACCTGCGCTATTGGCCTAAACACCCTAAAGGTACCAGATCCCATCTGATCTTGGAAGCTAAGCAGGATCAGCTCTGATTAATACTTGGATGGGAGACCGCCAATGAATACCAGGTGATGTAGGTTATATTTCACAGGTAGAAACTGGCAAAACCACTTCTGAGTATTCCTTGCCTAAGAAAAACGCTATGAAATTCACAGGGTCACCATAATATGGCAGATGACTTAAATACATATATACATACACAATGCCTTTATCACTGCCCCTTAGCTCCGCCTTTTGCTTCATGATTGGTTTGCCTCATTTATTTTTTTAAAAATAGCTGTAATAATGCAGTTACAGCACAGTCATCAAAGAAAACCATCACTGCCCAAATCTGATATCATCGGAGGCGACACAGGAAGAGAAATGGACCACACCACCTCCCATTTTTTATATCTTTCTCCTGTAAAAAAACAAAGGTGCTTGTCACACTAGTTCAGGTTGTCAAAAACAACTTCACCTGAATGCATTAAGCCACAATAACATTATTGCAACATGACATCATAATGCTATTACTCTTAAAATAATAATTAAAAATAATTTTTAAAAAGAATAAAATTTAAAATGTAATACTAATACTAATAACACTGTAGTGGTAACACTCTGGTGCATGACAACACAGGAAAGCAGTGGAGAGATATTTTGAAACTCCTGTACAGTAAAGGCACCTGAATAGTGACTTTCAGAGGTTAACAGTTCAACATCACACTACAACAAACTATATATATATATATATATATATAGTCTTAAACATAGCTTAAATTGAAAGGAAATTATTCTGAAATGTAAAAGGCATCTGAAGTCTTTACAGTAGTCATTCTGACACAGCTGTCCTAACTGACATATTGGTTACTCATATTTATTTAATTTACCTTGGGGAGTTCTTTAGACAGGTATGACTTACAAGTTTCTAATCAAGGTGGAAAGTGGTTCCAGTTTGTTTTGACTGGATGTATTTGTGGACACAGAGGAAACAAGTAAGAAAAACTCTCTCTCTGTGTGTGTGTGGGGGGGTTGTCCCTTCATATTCACTGGGGTTTGGTTGAAGGATCCCCTGTAGATACCAACATCTGTGAATACTTAAGTCCCATTATATGCAATGACATAGCAAAATGGTGTCCCTTATATAAGATGGCAAAATCAAGGTTTACTTTTTGGATTATTATTTTTTAAAGAATATTTTCAAGCCGTGAATACTTAAATCTGTGGATACCAAATCTGTGGATACAGAGGGACAACTGTGTAGCATAGGAAGTCCTATATGTGTGTGTACTCCCCCCCACTCTCTCCATATACATATATATATATATATATATATATATATATATAAAATTCTGGAAAAGGTTTCAAGAGCATAGAGCATAAAAAAACACAGCTATTTTCTTGGGAAATCTTGTCCTCCCTGCTCAAGCACCAAAAGTAGTCTGAGGCTTCCCTTCCAGAGATTTCCTTGGGAACCTCCAAGGGAGGGACAACCAGATCACACCCACAAGTGCCCATTAATCAATCACTCTTAAAATGAAGTTTAATGAGACACCCACACTCAAACTGGATACTGGATCATAGTGGGAAAGGGGCTCATTAATATATTACAGTATTTCCTGCATGAAAAATTTTGGATTCCCAATTACTGTACAGCACAACAACACTGGGAGAACCACTATGTCCATGTGAATAAGGCTGAGACAAAACAGGACTAAATCACTGCTGTGACAATATAGGTGTGGTGTGATAAGGACCCCAGAACATAAGCTAGTGAAGCTAAAAGTAATCTAAATACAAGACAGGATGTTTCTGGGCTGTACAGCACCATTCCTTTTTTGGGGAAGAATGGTAGGATATAAAATAACCCACAGTTTTTATGTTTCAACATTATTTCATAGCAGGCAGACTGAAAACATTCTGAGACAAGTGATCTGAACAAGAAACTGAATACAGGGCAGGGTTGAGGTCTGAACCTCACATGCTAAAACACATATTTGCCTTTAATAACACACAACAAAATAACCATTCCAAGGAAGACAAACTGATGATTCTCAGAGGAACAAACATCAATAAAGCACCCCCCCCCAACAAACAAGCCAAAACACACACAACACCAACACAGCAAACCAGTTAGAAAATGCTCAAAAAACCAGGCAAACAGGCTCTTACTTCTCACTGTTCCCTGTAGCATACCAGGATTTCTCTAACCTTCATTTCAGATTAGTCTTGAGCTTTTCTCTATAGCAACATCCTTATATATTATGCTTCATATATGGGTAAAACAGACAGGAAATGGTCTTGCTTGTTGCTGTATCTATTGCTAAAGTTCTTGTTTTTTAAAATAACCTGATGATGTCCCCATTTTCACAGAATATCCAGAGCAATTTCCAACCCAAAAAGAATTATTTCCCCTCCTTTTTATGTAAGGATAGACTGCAGCAAAAAAGTTCATTTCCCCCCCAGGTGGTACAGTTTGCTAATTTCAGTAAAAGACATATTCTTTTTCTACTCTGGATGGGAGGGGGAACACAGGACATTTGTGCTAGAACAGTAAGATTTTTGCAACATTTTACCTTTAGAAAAGAAGGCATGCTCATCCAGGTCTCCAGACACAATAGTGAGCCAAGACACAGAGGAGATTTCTCATTGGCCAGTTGTCTCTAGTATTATGAAATCTGAATGTTTATTTGCCAAATTGCCTACCCAGTATCCTTCATCCATCCCCACATCCCGCTAGCTGGAGAAGTCTATAGATCGCCCCCCCCCCATTTATGTGGGATTTGTACCTGCAGTATCAGTTACCAGTGGCTGAAAATCCCTTCCCACTCATCTGCTCCCCACATGTGAGTGAGCAGCAGGCAGCCCATGCCTTCATGTGCCATGGAGGAGCCACTCTGACAGGGGCCAGGAGGGAGGTGGCAGCCACAGCAAAGTGGATCAGCTGGAGTGAGAGCAAGAGTGGGGCGCCAGCTGGGAGGAGCCGCTTGGCATGCAGTGCCTCTCTGGCCAGACTCCTTGACTCCTGGTGTCTAGTAGGACCTCTCTGGGCAGACAAAAGAGTTTGCCCTTCCCTCCACCCGGAGAGTCACAGCAAGCCCGGCCATACCTCTCTGGGCAGGAGAAAGAGCTCATCTCCACCCAGATAGTCATGGAAGCCTGGCTGTGCCTCTCTGGGCAGACCTGCCAGTGGGAAGATGAGGTGGAGAGCCCCTGCACACCAGCCAGGCAATGGAGTGGTGGATTGTGTGTGCCTGGCCATACTTTCTGCTGTTGTGGGGAGAGGGAAGGAAGGAAGGGACAGGGTGGCAGCCTCCAGGCATGGTTCCTCATCCCCGGCCAGGCTTGGGTGGGCAAGATTGGGACCGAGCAGGTGAGTGGAGATTGTCCTCTCCCCTCTGGCCCCCTGGCTGAACTCTGGCCCTCCTTGCTGCCTGTCTGCCCCTGCCACCACCATAGAGAAGCCACACTGCCCTGGCACCCACTAAGGCCCAACAGCCTCTCATTATTTCCCATTGAAAATAATAGGGTTCACTATTACCCATGGTTTCATGTTTCCCCACGAATATGGTGGGATGACCTGTACATGGATTTAAAATGCTTTTCCAGAAAGAACCAAAAGTTAGAAACATGAGTTTTTGTAGCGAGATATCTTGTGGGGGTTTAGTAGTTGGGACTGGCCCATAGATTCACAACTCATTGGGGTCGTTTACACGGGCAAGTATTCCTCTAAATATACCACTAAGATAGCTCATACTTCCCACAGATCGCAGTACAGCATCGCCTCATTAAGAAGGAGGGAAGGCAAAACACCCAAATATAGCGTGGCAAGGGATGTCGCTACTTTTGCCGGCATATTTGCAATGTAGCGCTTTATTGGCAGTGTAAACTAAGGGCTGCATCAGATCTGCATTGTGATTGGTTGCTATGATGTAAGGGGCGGGCTTAAAAGAGAGGGACTGCGTTCAGTAGCATCAGGAAAATCCTCTCTGCTATTTTGCAGAAGGTCTGCCAAGAAAAGGATTCCAAAGGCCTTTCAGTCATAAAGTTCCCATCTGGTCAGCTCTGCTTGGGGGAGGGAGAGAGCGAGCGAGCGAGAGAGAGATGGGGGGGAGGGAGGGGGAGGCTGGAAAAACTTGTGATAGGTTCACCTTAGGATCCACGGCATGGCAGCAAGGTCTTTTAGCAGAGAGATTACTGTCCCTCTGCTTCACGGAGTGAGTTCATTTACAGGCAGATTTACAGAGACAGAGCCACTATTTTGATCTTCCCCCCTGCTATTTGGGCAGTCTGTGAGTCTTGGTCTATGCCCTTCCCCATACAGCCTTTGTCTGCTTGGGAGGCCACACACCCCACACTTATTCAAGTCTGAACGTAAAAGCGGCATAATTAGAAAAAAAACCTGACTGACACAGCTGCGGAAAAGAATTAAAATGCAAGTTGCCGCAGTAAATCTGCTGTGTAAACCAGCCCATTGACTTTCTGGTTAAAGAGAAAGAACAGGCAAAGGAAATCTCTTTCTTTCTGGTTTTTCTTTTCAAACGAAGATTTAGGAAAGACTCATCCTGCGCTTTCTGCAAGCACGCTGATGACTGAAAAGGCCAATCCGAGATAAACATGTCTGGTTGCAGAAAGCACAGCAGAAGGTCTCCTTGGGTGATGATTCTGGGTTGTGATTCTTTCTGCATTGTCGTTTCTCTTCAAGACTTGTTCGGCATAAGCTCTCAAATAAGGCTGCAGCATTGTGGATAGTGCATCTCCAGGCCTCCCAATGCAAAGGAAATAAGACTGTGTTATTAGCATTAATTCATGGATAGCTTAGTTGAAGCTTTAAAAATCCATATAAAGGACTGTGTTCACCCTAACCTAATTTGGAATTACTGTATGCAGGTTAAAAAGAATTATTTTGGCAAATGTTCAGTGAATATTTGAAAATAACCATTTTAAGATTAATCTCATTCAGAAGGAAAGCCCCTTCATATGTCAGTGATGTCACTGAATGGAATCAGGAATTGCCTCAGGAAACATGTGAATGTCCTGTTTTTGGTGCCATCCAGTGATGTTACTGAAGCTAGCCTTTGGTGAGAAGAGGTGAGTGGATGCTTAATTTTACAGGCTTGTTGTCTTTCCTGATCCTATGCTATGATTTGTCTTTAGATAATGGGGTAAGTGTACTTTCTGGTTACCTGCCCTTGTCATAAAGAAATGAAAGCACATACATCATGATTATAGACATACAGAAGGTTCAAAGGGGATTGTGATAACTTCTTCATTTAAGATTGAACTTTCCTTCTAAGGGTCCCTGTTTTAAATTTAAGTTTGCTTACATTGTTTTTTAAAACCATAATTGTCCAGTTAGTTAAATATTTGTGGGTATAGCTTCAGAAGATGCTATCAGCATAACTCAGGGTGTTAGTCATTTGCTGAACAAGATTGCAGGCTTGAGTAAGAAGATTTCAGTTGTTTATCCTCCTTTCTCATTTTACCTCTTGGAGTTTGAAGAGTCAGCTTTGTAGTCACATTACCCTGGAGTTTAGTGTCTTCTCGTCATCACCATAAAAACCATACACCAGCAAATTCTTACCGTATGTTTCAGATCTTCTTATTACATCTCTTCTAAGCTTGCTCACAAGTAAAACAATTTTTAGGGACTTTCCATAAGCTCTGTTGAAGCTTTATGGAGCCAGCTGATAATAGGAAGGTTTTACATTGAAAGAATAATGATTTTAGTGAGGTTGACAAAAGCATTTGACTTTTGTATCAGGGTAAGTTGAGTTTGTGCACTACAGTTTATTTTCAGTACTAAACTTTTACCCAAGTCTGCCAGTGCTGATCTAAATGGAAGGTTAGCCCTAAGGTGCATTTCATCATGTTTTTGTGTGCATTTTCTTTAGACAGCCATATAGAATGCCCATACTACCACATGTGCACATTTTGGCATCAGTTACTGTATATCTAGGAATTTATAGTGGTTGAATCAATAATAATAATAATAATAATAATAATAACAACAATACATATAGTTAGCACTTTTCTGACATTCTCAAAGTGAGCAAAACACTTGTTCAGTTTATGCAATAGGCATGCTTCGTTCTTTGGCAAAGTTTAGAATGAAGATAAACTACTCAGAGCTTTTGCTAATAGCATAATTCTGGTCACAGTACACCAGATTTGCATAATCCATTTTATTGAAATAAGTGGATATTTTTACATACACTTGGCATTTTGTTCTGTTCTTCTACATTTTAGTAGAGAAAGTACTGGAGAGGCTTCTGGTGGATTATACAGGCTGATGTGTCCCTTATTCCCATTTCTAGCCATAGACCATTCTCTGAGTCCTGGCTACTTTAAAATATATTTAGTTAGGCGTGTGAAAATACCTATCTTAATTTCACTGCATTTCTCCAACTGAAGGTGGACAAATATAGATGAGTATTTAAAATCAGATTTAAATACTGATTTATGACTCCTTTATTACAGATTGCTTTCCATTGCTTTCTTTTATTAATAGAAAAAAGAGATAATCTTGATCCACCTGGTTCTCAGGTCAGTTCTTTGAAACGACATCTTAATTTGAAGGCTAGGGGGGAAAAGTGTGTGTGTGTATACAAAGAAGTGGGCATCATATTTTTCAATGCACTTTTTAGTTGTTCATGTTTTTTAAAATATACGTGTGGTTTTGTGTGAATTTTATATCTCTAAACACACTGTAGACCTAAGAAATGTGTGAAAGATAAATGCATTTTGTCTCACAGTGAAGACAAAATACACCTTGGGAAGAGGAAAATGAATGCTTTCATGAAAAATTCTAACCAAGTGAAACTTTATTCAACTAATTCAGTATAACATAAACACAGTTCCTTTGACTGCTGTTAAAGGGGACATTATCCAGTTGTCATATTAAAGCTAGGTTTCAAACAAGATAAATGTTTGATGCTCAAAATGATAACCATGCACTGTTCACCCCGCTTACTTTTTGTAATGTCTAGTAAGATATCTGATGTGATGTCATTGTGTTTTGAGGTTCCCCACTTATGTTAATGGCAGCCAATGAAATGGAAGAGAGTAGAAACTTTCTTAGCAAGATGATGTTATCTCACACATTTCTACTTATTAGGTATGTTGGACACAGGGGCTATAGCAGCTTTTCTCAACCTTTTTACCCTGAAGGAACCCTTGAAATAATTTTCAGGTCTCAGGGAACCCTTACATAAAAATTATACCTACAGCTCCCCCTCTTTTTTAATTACAGAAACAGTGAAAAAAATAGATGCTTATTATATTCCACATTGCTAGCAATACATATTTGATACTTGCAGGGTCAGGAATTTCTATATAAGATAAATATGATATAAAATACAATATAAATATAAATATAGCTCTTCAAAGTAAGACAGTCTCAGTTTAATCATCTTGGGTTCTAGGCAGAGTTCAGGTTACCATGATCTGCTGCCTGAGGCAGCAACATAGAATCATAGAGTTGGAAAAGACCACAAGGGCCATCCAGTCCAAACCCCTGCCATGCAGGATGCCCAATCAAATCATTCCCAACAGATGGCCATTCAGCCTCTGTTTAAAAACCTCCAAAGAAGGAGACTCCGCCACACTATGAGGCAGTGTATTCCAATTCCGAACAGCTCTTACTGTCAGGAGGTTCCTCTTAATGTTTAGGTGGAATCTCTTTTCCTGTAGTTTGAACCCATTGCTCCATATCCTAATCCCTGGAGCAGCAAAAAACAAGCTTGCTCCATCCTCACTGACTCTGACCCAAAGATTGAGCTCTGACCCTCACATTCAGTTACCAGACCCACAGTTTAAGAACCTTTTCTCTATAATGACTCCTTTACTGTAATGGCTCTGCTCTCTCAAAATCTGGTTAAAAAAGAATAAGCCCTAAGTCACTTTTCAGAGTTCTCCCATCCACAGCTGGCACCTGAGTAGCTGACTGAGCAAGGGGTTACTTGGATCACTTGGTCAGTTTCCCCCAATTGGCTAAGAGCTGTACAGTATTGCAATTCTCTTTCCATTGTTCTGAATTTTAAAAACCCCTCATTTTGCATTTGTACCTTTAAGTCAGTTTTATGCAAACCAGCATTGTCTTTTGTCCTGAGTTCTAGCAGGGTCTGTGGCTGCTTGTAGGAAGCAAATGCAATCACACACACACTCATTCTTTGCCTCCTCCCTTTTAGCTGCCAGGCTATGAGGAGCTTCCTTAGCACATCTAAAGCAGATCAAAAGCTAGCTGTGAGAGCAAGGTATTTGGCATGTAAATAACCCCCCCCCCACCCATAAGAGGACCCTTTGAGGTTCCATTGGTGTGAAAACATTCTCACACAGTCATTCCACCCCTCCCCCGCTTTCTCTGGTGTGGAGGGGAGAGATAAGCCATTTCAGCCCACCACTTCTGCATAATTTATTATTATTTTGGAACCCCAGTTGAGAAACCCCAGTTGAGAAACTGGGCTATGGAGTTGCTGTTTTCAGTGGCAGCTATACACATCCAGTAAGTCTAGATCTGCCCAAAACTTCACTGATGTCAAAGGAGCTTTTTTAAAAAGTACCTTAGCTTGATTGGCTTGTCAGCAAAACAATGGCATTGCTTTTAGAAGTATTTTATTTGATTCTACAAAAACCCTGCATGCATTATACAGCGAGGGGGAACAGCTCATGTGTGTAGAGAGGAATGTTAATTTGTAAGATGCTACAGTGAAACAATTAGAAATAATATGTGTTTATTAGACCTATCTGCAGAAGCATTAAGGCAAATGGGAGTCTTGCCAGTTTGGATTGTATTTGTGAATGCACAAAATGTCAACCTGCAAAACCTGGAGGGAAAAACTGGGCAAGTGAATATGCCTTATCTTAAAAGTATTGTCTGGCACAGATATGTCATTGGATTGTTGATGAAGACTGTTGCAGTGTATTGCCAGACCCAAGCCACAGTTGTGATTTGATAATAGCAAAAGCTCTTAGATGTAAAATGTTTAGAACAAACTTGATTTTGATAATCCCTTGTGCTTGGTATGCTGTTGAAGTTGACTCTTATAATAGGCTCTGAATAGTCTGGTAGCAGCTGTTTGATTAAAAACTGAGTACCAGCCTATCAGGATACCTTTGAACTGGCAGCATCCCAAGTATGCAGGATTGCATTTCATCAGTTTACGATCTTGACAGCTGGAGTTGTTTAGCTGGATATTTGGTGGGCTGCCTTCCTCCAGTGGCTAAAATATCCACAAACTGATTACAATGAGAGGAAAAAGTTAATGAAGGCATCTGTTAAAGAGGTTTATAGAATCATAGAGTCGGAAGAGACCACAAGGGCCATCCAGTCCAACCCCCTGCCATTCAGGAATACACAATCAAAGCATTCCCGACAGATGGCCATCCAGCCTCTACTTAAAAACCTCCAAAGAAGGAGACTCCACTACACTCCAAGGCAGTATATTCCACTTCCGAACAGCTCTTACTGTCAGGAAGTTCTTCCTAATGTTTAGATGGAATGTCTTTTCCTGTAGTTTGAACCCATTGCTCCATGTCCTAATCTCTGGAGCCGCAGAAAACAAGCTTGCTCCATCCTCAGTATGACATCCCTTCATATATTTAAACATGGCTAATATGCCACCTCTTAACCCTCTCTTCCCCAGACTAAACATGCCCAGCTCCCTAAGCTGCTCCTCATAGGGCATGGCTTCCAGACCTCCCACCATTTTGGTCACCCTCCTCTGCACATATTCCAGCTTTTCATATCCTTCTTGAATTGTGGTACCCAGAACTGGACACAGTATTCCAGGTGAGGTCTGACTAAAGCAGAATAGAGTGGCCCTATTACTTCCCTTGATCTAGACACTATACCCCTATTGATGCAGCCTAGAATAGCATTGGCTTTTTTAGCTGCCACATCACACTGCTGACTCATGTTCAGTTTGTGGTCCAGAAAGCCAGGTGTCACCCATCCTATATCTGTGCTTTTCATTTTTACTGCCCAAGTGTAGTAGTCTACATTTCTCCCTGTTGCAATTCATTTTCTTAGTTTTGGCCGAGCTTTCTTATCTATTAAGGTCATTTTGAATTTGGATCCTGTCCTCTGGGGTATTAGCTAACCCTCCTAATTTGGTGTCATCAGCAAACTTGATAAGCATGCCCTCTATTCCCTCATCCAAATCACTAATAGATGTTGAATAGCACTGGGCCCAGGACAGAACCCTGTGGCACCCCATTGGTCACTTCTGTCCAGGATGAAGAGGAGCCATTGGTGATTGCCCTTTGGGTTCGGTTGGTCAAATCCACCGAACAGTTGCATTGTCTAGCCCATATGTTACTAATTTTTTTGCAAGGATATCATGGGAGACTTTGTCAAAGGCCTTACTGAAATCAAGATACACTACATCCACAGCATTCCCTTCATTTATCAAGTATGTACGGTAACTCTGTCGAAAAAAGAGATGAGATTAGTCTGGCATGACTTGTTTTTCAAAAACCCATGTTGACTTTTAGTGATCATAGCATTCCTTTCTAAGTGCTTACAGACTGTCTGTTTAATGATCTGCTCTACAATCTTTCCTAGTATTGTTGTCAGGGTGACTGGGCGATAATTATTTGAGTCTTCTTTTCTTCCCTTTTTAAAGATGGGGACATACCCTCCTCCAGTCTGCTGGGACCTCTCCTGTTCTCTAGGATTTCTCAAAGATTGGTATTTCCAGTGGTTCTGAGATTATTTCTGCCAGTTCTTTTAATACCCTTGGATGTAGTTTATCTGGCCCTGGAGATTTTAATTTATTTATACTGGCCTGGTATTCCTGAACAACCTCTTTACCTATTCTATGCTATATTTCCCTATCTGCATCATCTACTCCATTTTCTCCATGTTGAGCACTTTCTCCTTTTGGGAGAAGACTGAGACAAGGAAGGTGTTGAGTAGCTGTCCCCTGTTAGCATTTCACCATCTTCTCCCTACAGTGGTCCAACCACTTCCTTGTTCTTCCTTTTGCTGTAGACATAGCCAACAAAGTCCTTTTTATTTTATTTTAACCTCTCTAGCAAACCTGAGCTACATCTGTGCTTTTGCTTTTCTGACTTA